>JAKTQW010000025.1:0-42653 GCA_030579415.1 Pichia eremophila | reverse complement strand
AGAGAACAGGTACTGCATATTCTACTCACACTCAATCTAAGATATTAGAAAGATTATTACCAAACATGTAAGTACAGAATATACTTCTTACTGCTTCATTACTACAATATCCCCGTGTATATATATAAATTATTAATACTCTATAGTTTATACATTTGAAAGATAAGACAATTTATACAAATTCTTTGCATAGGTGCTCACGTCAGTCTATATCTGTTTGATTTGTGAATAACACTTGATCCATCCAGCAGGTATATAAAGTACAGTAACTCATTAAACTAATTAGAAAAGTTTAACGAAACCAGCCAATGTTATGAGTCACTAGCTCTAGTCCAATGTAGTGGAGGAAGTAAATAATGTAACTTTTATTTTATTATATTTCTTATATACTATAAGTTATTATTATTATAAATACATAATTTTCTATATTATATATAATTAAGAAGAGTGTTGAGAGTCCTTACTTATTTCACTTCTTCAATACTTTTAGTTTCCTTTCTATCAACAAAGGCTTTCCATTCACCATCAACTTTTCTAAATTCTGCTGTTGGAAAATAATGGTAATTAACTTTTAATGTTTGTGCCATAGGTATATTATCAAATGTAACAATACGCAATTTAACATATGTATTATCTTCAACTTTTTTAACAACTTGTAAAAATTCTTCAAGAGTTCTAGTTGGAATTTCATTAACATGTGTAATAAAATTAGTAATACCAACTGCATAAAATCTACCTGGTGAACCATTTGATATAGTAGTACAATAAACTTCACTTGGTAGCTTATTAATAGTTTGTCTAACACCATGATGTGCACTTTGTAATGCACAACCTGACCAAAATACAACTCTATCAGTTATAAATGATTTAGTTCTAGTTAATTTAACATCTAATTCAATTTCTTCCTTTTCTCTTACAACTCTAAATTTGATAATATCTTCATCTTTACCTAATACTTTAACAACATCATCAATATCTTTAATTGATGAAATTAAATTACCATTTGCTGTTAATAAAACATCACCAGGTTTTAAATCACATGAAGGTTTATTATCAAGTCCAATTGAAATAGTTGGAACATATAAAAATTGAAATTTATCAATATTTTCCTTATTTTCAATTTTAGAAATCCATTCATCTGAAACTCCACTAATTCTAGCACTTGATAATGAAACTGAACTAAATTCTGCATCAATAATTTTTAAATCAGGTTCAGATTCTTCATCTTTATTTAAAAATTCTAATTCCCACATTATATCAGTAATATTTAAACCTGTTGTATATAATTTTTCATCCTCTCCGTCACATGATAACCATAAACCTCTAATAACACCATCTTCTTTATTACATAAAATACCAGAATGACATTTTTGTCCACTTGTTGAATCAATTAAAACAGCTTCAACATTAGTTGCTTTATATCTTGGAGAATTAGAATTAGTAGGAATATTCATAACTCCAATATCACTAACTTTAGTTTCATCAACAACTGGTCTTAATGATTTATTATAACCAATGAAAACAATTCTATCACCTCTTCTCAATGGTTCATCACTAAATTTAGGAGTTTCAACTGGTGCATCAACTAATTTTGGATCATATTTAATAATTGCATAACCCTTTGTTGGATGTAAAAATATCACCTTAGCAGGTACGATAATTGATTCACCAATTGTAACATTAATATCACATAAATCATGACAAACAGCATGTCTTGAAACAATAACATAACCTTTTTCAGCATTGAAAACAACACCATGAACTCTTCTAACATGACCACCAAAAGAATCTAATGGTAATTGATAAATTGCATCAACTTGAACAAATGATCTATTTAATCTTTTACATGATTCAAACTCAGTTGGTAAATCTAAAAATTTAGCACTTTTGATTTCAATTTCCTTAGCTTTAATTGGTTCCTTTTGAATAGTTTCATAATCCCATAAACCTGTTTTATCATTCCTAATTGATTTTTTAAATGATGATAACCAATGTCTATCAATATAAATATTTTTGAACAATGGAACATGTATATCAGTTAAATGATGATATTTAACAGGTATAAAAGATTTATCAGGTATTGATTTCATAACTTCAATAAATGCATTTAAAGTTGGAGTTGGTTTATCATCAAGTGAATCAATAATCCAGCAATTACTTATATCGGGACCACCAAGTTGGAAAGAACCTGCTGCATCGCTAACATAACAACCTTTAACAGGTATACCATAAATTCTAGCTAATTGATAACTTAATTCATTAAAAGTTGCACCACATACATAAATATATTCACTTGGTGTAATATCATGTAAATTACCAACTTTAATAGTATGTTTAATATTAATACCATTTCTTTGAATCAAAAATTCGACATTATTACCAACATTATCATCTAAAATTTCATCAACTTGAACAAAACTTGTAATTAATTTATCATTTATTGAAATAAGACAATCACCTTCTTTAATCAAATTATCAGCAGGACCTTCAGGTAATGTAATAGTTGCAATTAACATACCATTTTTATCAGAACCTAATTTTCTAACTTTTTCTTCAATATCAGAAGTTAACCCTAATCTTCTACATTTATCAAAAGGTTCCAAAGTCCATTGTGTTTGGATTGTACCTCTTGTAACATCTTTATTTGATTGAATTTGTTCTAAAGCTCTTTTAACTCTCCAAACAGGTAAAAAGAAATCAGTTGAAGTTTCAGAATTACCCCCAGCTTGTAAAGCAACTGCATGACCATCAATATTAACAACTGGAGAACCACTTGAACCTCCACTTGCACTTGCAGCTGCTTGAATATATTCAGTATTAAAATCATTATAAGTATTTGCACCATAATCAGGTGCATTTCTATCTAATCTTGAGATAAAACCTGATAAAATACTTAATTTTTCACCAGAATCATTACCAATAACTCTAATTTCTTCACCAACACGAGCTAATTCTGGATGTAATTCTAATTGTTGAATATTCATATATTTAACTTTTTTAATATCAAATTTAAGGAAACCAAAATCATGAACTGGATCACGATAAATTGGTGTAACTTCAACTTCTTCATGATTATCAAAGACTGCATAACCAACAAATGGACCAGGTCCAACAACATGTCTATTTGTTAAAATAATACCTTGAGTACAATCAACGACAAATCCCGTTGCTTCAGAACATAATGAAGTTTCAGTATCAAAATTAACAGGCTGCATGAAATGAATTGAAACAACCGATTTAACAACTTTCTCCACAGTTTTCTGCCATTGAGTTTCCGATTGTGGAATATATGCAAATTCATTATCAACATCGTTATCAACATCAACATCCATATCATTATCATCATCTAAGGTAACATACTCTATAATTTCATCATCATTATCATTATTATGCTTTTCACCATTTAAAATATCATTATTAATTGAAGTTTCATCAGATTCTATACATTGTTTTTTACTGATGTCTGAATTTATGTCCGAATTTTCGGATTCAGATATTGATCTTTTACCGTTCCCAATAATCATGGATTAAATTAATTAAAAAGGAACAAGAATGAATATAAATACTAACTAATTGAAAAGAGAAATGAAGTAAAAAAGTTTCAAGTTCTACCTCCCAAAACAAATGACTATAACGGTTACGAGTGAAAAAAATAACGTAATTTATTATTATAATTATATATCACTGAAAAGACTTAACTTGCAGGTTGGAAGGTGAAAAAAAAAGGACCTTAAGAAATTTCACGAGAAAAATTTTTTTTATATAGAAAGAGTTACGTAATCTTTTATTTTAATTTGTTATCTAATCTTTAATCTTTCTCTTTGTACACTTCACGAAGGTATTTCATCCATTGCTCTATCTCTGGTGACTTTCTCATGGAGTAGTACTGCACTGATGGGGTAATGAAACATGTAAGTGAAGGGTATATCTTATTATACAATTCTTTAGTATTATTATCATTATTATTATTATGGGTGATTTTAGCACTATTATTTTCATTATCATCATTATTTAGATCTACATCTTCGTATTTAGCATTCTTAATCCAATTCTGTGTTGATATCAACCTTGCAACTTCCCGTATATACTCTTTAACCTCAAAATTAGATAATCCACCCTGTTGTGAAGTATGTAACAAATTAATTAATCTACTCTTACCACCTAAATGTTTTGATAATTCTTGTCTATTAAGTTGTAAATATGTTATACCAACTAATCCAACTAATAACCCCCATGAATTCATAACAACATGTTGATAAAGTTTGAAAGTTCGTAAAATATTACTTGTTAAATGTTCAGGTATGTAAAATTTATTACAAAATGTAATTAATATTGGTGTCGTTATAACAATTTTTGTTCTTGATTTATATGGTGATAATTTTGTATCTTTACTTATTCTATTTTTATTCTTCGGTGTTTGAGGTGGTGACATTGTTAATCCATCATTTATTGAATCTTTCAAATCTTTAAATAAAGATTTCCTAGCTTTATCAATTTTATTATATTTTGATGCTCTAATTGAATCAATATGCGAAGGAGTTGATTTTAAATATTTACCAGTTGATGGTGGTGTATTAATTTGAATATCAACAGTACGATTAGATCTTGGAGTTGATTCAATCATACTATTAAATGTATTTCTAAATGAATTAAGTAATAAATTTAATTTTTTATTAGTATTAATTGGAATTTTATTCCTAAATGGATCAGGTAAATTATATTCAGACTTAAAACTCTCTATAACAACATAACATGATAAATGATACCTACTTGTTTCCTCATCTGCAGATAATGGTAATGTTATCTTTGAAGTTGTATATAATGAATTTGCATAACTTATAATTTCATGTGGATAAGGTTCCTGTTGCATAGGAATTATATCTCTAATAGCGGCTGTTATGAATAGATTTGACATTGTTTGTTTCAACTAGTAAAGAAAAAAAAAAGAAACCATTAGATCAGATCAATACCATATCAATATAACTTACTCAACTTCATACAATCTACCGTTATTATACAATGATATAACCCTATTATATAAGATAAATATCAATGTAAATGCATTAGACTTCCTATTTGGGAAACACGCAAAGCCAGCCATTTTGTAATTCTCTGATTTTTTTACTTTTCACATTATTTTTAATGGTTTTCTCTATTTCGGTGTTTTGATCTGTATCTCTATATTATACCTTCAAACCAACCACACTAACATAAACAAATGTCTGATGAACCTATTAATGCTAACCCAGAAGTTAAAGATGTATCACAACTTCCAACAAGATTAAATGGAACAAATAATGAAGATAATGCATTCCCTCACATCTCATATAGTAATAAACTGAATAACAATATAAGGAATTATCTATTTGAAGAAGAAGATGAGAATACCATAGATATAGAACAACAAATAGAGGAATATGATGAACTAATTGATGCACAAGAAATATACGATCTTATATCATCAATATCAGATCCTGAACATCCACTTACGCTAGGTCAATTATCAGTTGTTAATTTAAATGATATACATGTTAAACATCCTGACTTAAATAAAGGTTATGTTGGATCAGTTAATGTTAAAATAACGCCAACTATAACACATTGTTCATTAGCTACATTAATTGGATTAGGTATTAGAGTTAGGCTTGATCGTAGTGTTAATAAATCTTATAGAATTGGAATTTATGTTAAGGAAGGTACACACCAAAGTGAAAATCAAGTTAATAAACAACTAAATGATAAGGAGAGAGTATGTGCAGCATGTGAGAACCCTCAATTAGTTAAAGTAGTTGGTAGAATGCTTGATACCTGTACCATTTAAAGCTACCTATATAAGGTGTATATATGACTCTTACTGTATAAACTATGTATAACTAACAGATACCCAGAAAACGTCGCGTCGATATAGCCCAAACCTGTACACCCATCATCTCCCATCTTTCCCTCACTCAAATCCACAAATAATTATTTTTCATGAGTCCCTCTCCTGGACGTTAATAGTTAAAATAGATGGTTATACAATAGAGGGTATATTTCTATCAGTTGTTTGAAATATTTTATCTTTCACCAAGAACATGTCTGAAGCCGTTGAATTTAACCCAGAAGAAGTCGTTGCTACTTTAGAAGCAGCTGTTGCAGCAGCAGAAGAAGAAATTAATGAAGCTGTTTCTGAGGAAGTTGCAGAAGAAATTGAAGAAATCCTTCAAGAAGAAGAATTAAAAGAAGAACAAGCAGCAGCAGCAGAAGAAGAAGAAGAAGAAGAAGACGCAGAAGTTGAAGCAGCAGTTCAAAAATTAGAACAAGAATTTGTTGATGAAGAAAGTGAAGAAGAAAGTGATTATGATGATGATGATTTTGATCCAGCTGATGAAACTTTATATGAACGTTTTGAAGCATTAAAGGATATTTTCTCTCCAAAACAAAGAGAACTTTTCACTAATTTATCAAGTAATATTAAATCTGCAGGTAAATCTTTAACATTAAAACTCGGTTCAAGTTTATGGTATATTGCAACTACAAGTATGTTAATTGGTGTTCCATTAGCAATTGCAATTTTAAATGAAACTCAATTAACTGAATTAGAAAAAGAATTAAATGGTGCAGGTTTAGGACCGGGTGCAGCAGCTCCAGCACCTTCTTCAGCTCCAGTTACTGAAGAAGCTAAATAATTAAATTAAAATTAAAATTGAATCAAATTAAACTGGTATAAATTAAGTTAAATTTTTTTACTATTACTGTATATATTTTGAAATATAAATAAATCTAAATCTAATATTATGAATAAATTAGTTATTTTTTAAATTTTTCTTTGGATGTTTAATTGATAATGCATAAATATCTAAAAATGTTGTAATTTCATAAATTATTTCAACAATAAAAATTGAATAAATTGCAATACTTAAACCTAAACCACCATAAATTGTTAATGATAATGCTTCATAATAATTCCAATTGAAAATTTTAGTTAAAACTTCTAATGATAATGCTTGTATGATAGGTACAAACATTGGGAAATTAACATATGGGAATGATTGTTTAGTTAAATGTGCAAGAATTATTCTACCAACAGTAAATGACATACATGAACCTATGGTAATAATCATAGTTGTTGTATAATTTGTAATAATTAAAGGATGAAGTAAGAAAAGAATGAAAATATTTGAATAATAAATAATAAATGGTTTTAATCCATCCATTGCAGGTTTAATTTCATTTGTTCTCTTTTCAATTTTCAAAGTATTGATAACATTACGTCTAGCTGAATAAATATTAAAACCCATAACAAAAGCACCAGAAATTGCAGAAAGATAAGTTGATGTAATTTCTAATGGGGGTAATGAATCTGTAATATTAACAGTAAATAAAACTTTATGCCACATTTCATCAACACCTAATATACCAGTTAAAATGAAGACACCACTAATCATTAACAAACCTTCAACAGGACCTGATAGTTCACTTAAGAATAATTTATGAGTATAATATTCTTCCCAAGTTGAAAGATAAAAATTAGCTAAAGCTGAAAATTGAACAATGAAAATAATTGGTGTATTGGTCGTTAAATTAGAAACTGAAGCAAATTGAATTACCATTAATGTAGTATTCATTGAATCACAACAATGATCAAATAATTCACCCAGTGGAGATGATTGTCCAGTTCTACGAGCATGAATACCATCACAAGCATCAAAAGTTTGATACATGAAAACTGCAAATGCATGATAAAAATAAACCCATCGAGGTGAGACTGTATCATAATAAGGATCAAAATAGAATACTAAAATATCAGATATAACGATAAACATTAATCCTAAAAGTGTAACCATATTTGGAGCCATTGAAAGTGGGAAAATATTTACGAATTTAACCCAAAAAGGTTTTAAAATGTATTTAGTTGTAAGTGATCTATCTTCACTTTGATATTTATATTCATTGAGATGTTTAATTGATGTTTGTGGAATGAATATACCCATAGTTGTCTACTTAAATAGAGAAAAGAAAAGAAAATACAAGTATAATGTAATTGTGATTGGAATCAGTTGTTGAAGTTTCGATCTACGAGGGAGTGGGAAGGAATTCAACGGATAGAGAGAGTGCCATGTGCCAAAAAAAATATTTTTTTTTATTTTTCATTATCAAATCAAAGAATCATTAATTATTTAGAGAAATATATTATAATATACACATTCATTATCATTAAGTATTAGTTTAAAAACTTCTTTGCTAATTCAACACCTGCAAACGTAGCAGCATTAGCGGGGAATGAACGAGCAAGGGCAGGTCCTATACCTGGGAAGAAACCAGCAATACCTCTAGTTGAATAAATTTTACGTAAAACTTGAGACATTGAAACTTTTGCAGTTGAAGATTGTTGAATACTTTTAATTGTATCAATTGGGAAAATTGTTGTCCACATTGCAACACCTGCGAAACCACCTGCAATTGAAATTGCCAATAATGATAATGAATTATCATCCTTTGATAATTTCTTTTTAAGAATTTCATAAGTTGCAAAATAGACAGCAGATCCTGGACCATCTCTAGCTAAAGTTGCAGCTGAACCTTTAAAAATTGAAGAAATACCACCAGTTTTATATAATGAAGAAACAGTTGCACCAAATGAAGATTTAGTTGTTTGAGTTTGCATAACCACTTTAACTCTTTCAAATGGAGCGGCGATTAAAGTTGTAGGTATTGCAGAGAAAAATCCAGCAACTGAAATTTCTGCAATTGACATTGGAGTTGTTGTATTTTTATTTGATCTAAATGATAAAACTAATTTTTTACCAACATCATAACCCCAAAATGAAACTGCAAACATTGGAGTAACACCTAATAGAGGAGATGAAACACCTTTATATAAACCTAATAAACCATTTGTTGAAATTGTTGCCCTTACAGCTGAAATTGCAGATTTATGTTGATTAGTTTGTAATAAAACTTTTATAAGATCGAATGGATGTCCAGTCATAACTGCACAAACACCACCGAAACCACCAGCAGCAAAAGATTTTGCATTTTCTAATAATATATTATTTGTTGTTGTTGTTGCGTCTATTGAATCAATCTCATCCATTGTATTTTATTTTATTGTATTGTATTGTATTGTATTGTATTGTATTGTATTGTCTTAAGAGTATAACTACTATCTAGATAAAATATAAATACCAGATAAAGAGCTTTCTATTTAAATAAGATAGGGGAGTAAATACCTTACCCCACTAAAAGGGGGCTCGTTAAGGGTTATAAGTGATTAATTATCCCGATGAGCCGCCATTTAATCATTTTCTCGAAATTTTCCTTTATTTTCAGCTTTTGGCTCTCTTTGGCACAGACACTCTTTTGCTAGACACTCCGCCCTTTTCCTTATAGAGGAAAAACAAGTATACAACAAGGTATATACTATATATACACTACTATGTTATTGCATGACGTGCATTTACTCTTATTAGGATACGATTCACAGTCATTTCAATTCTCTCATAATTCAGTAACTATATCTTCACTAATAGAGGATCCATACATTGATGATTTTGTTCAACTTGCCCTACTATTGAAAAATTTAAATTCTCAAATTGTAAACAACAATAACAATAATAATAAGGATAATAGTTATTACGCGTTTTCATCTGTTATAACTGCTCTTAATACTGCAGTCGACGCGTCTCTCAAGGAATTTCAAAACTTTACTAATATTGTTATAAATGATACAACTTCATTATCTTTATTAAGACACAAAATAGATGACTGGTTCACTTTAATACCTCATATTTATTACCTTCATATATCATCAAGTTCAAACTCATTACCCCTTTTCTTATCTGAATTATATTCATTCTCAAAATCAGGTGATGACATAATCTCAACATTATCGTTAAATTATTTTAAAATTATTTCAAAACCTTACTTTTCATCAATATCAAATTGGTTATTTGCTGGTATAATAGATACAAATGATAAAACTCCTTATTTTTTCTCATCTACTAAGCTTATTAAGGAAAACACCCCTCGTTTTATATCTAATTCAATTGCAGAAAAAATATTTCATATAGGTTCAGCCATTAAATTTTTAAAATCATTCTTAAATGATAATCAATGGTGTAATGAATTTTATCAAAATAATTATAACAATAATAATATGCAGCCTTTATTAGAACTAGATATTGAATCCTTATACAAAACAGTCATCTCTCATTTGAATTCATTACTGTTACCAATTTATCTCTCTGAAATTAATTATCTTCATAAATTTTTACTTACTTTTAATGGTGATTTAACATATTCAATACTGGTTAATGGTTCATCAATTCTGAAAAATAATGCGTCATCACTATCTTCAAATCAATTAATGTCTATTTTACAAAAATCTCTAGATTCTTCATCAATTTCAACAAATTTACCTGAAGATGTTTTCAATAGACTTGATGCAAGACTTTTAAATATCAATATAGAATCATCATCTGCAATTGATTTATTTACCCTTGATTATAAAGTTTTAACACCAGTTAATTCAATTATAAATTCATCTTATAAGGAATATTTAAGAAGTTTTAATATTTTATTCAAATTATCAAATTTAAAATATAATTTATCATTAATTTGGAAACAATCTTTAAAAATTAATAAAAAGATAACTTCACGTAAAATTATCAAATATCAAAGAAAATTTCATTTAATTCATCTTCAATTTAATTCATTTATTGATCATATCCTATTCTATATTACGAATGAAATTATTTCAAATAACATAGATACCTTTAATGATAAATTTACTTCAACTATCCCTTATTCATTACATAATAACAAATTACTTCCACTAAATATACCTAATGAAACTTTATTTAATTTACAACAATTAACTACAATTCATGAAGAATACATCACCAAAATATCAAGATCAGATCTATTTTATTCATCAGATGATGTAAATGTACCATTAAATCAAATATTATATCAATTATTGATTATTATTGAAAATTTTACAAATTTGTTTAAAGAATTTCAAACTTCAATATTTGATTTTATTCAATGGTCAAATGCATCAAATCAAACTCTACAAGATTCAACAAAATTTCATTCACTCTTTGTTAATAAATCTAAATCACTCTATAATTCTTTAAGTAACAAAATAGTTATTGATTTTGAAAAAATAATGACAGTTTTTATTAATCAATTGTCTAATTCTCATGTAGAGAATCTACAACTACTCTCTAAAATCATTGAATAAAATATCACCTATATTATATCATTCTTTACTATATAACCAATAAATTTAAATAATCTTCTATAAACAATGCATCTAATCCAACTTCATCATTCCAAACTTTATCTAAAAATTGAACAGTTGTTCTTAATGATCCAGTTTTCAAAACATCAATAAAATTCAACAATCTTTCACGTAATTTACGTCTCTCTTCATTATCAATGATTGCACATCCAATAATTACAAATGCCCATTTAGCAATAACACCAGTTTGACTATATAGACTAATATTATTCAAAACTTCAAACATGTTTTCAACACTACCTCTTATCTTCTCATCATATTCAACTTTTTCATTCCTTTGAAGAATTTTACTTGCAAATATGTAAACTCCAATTGATATAATCTTGCTTATATAACAACTCTCTAATAATTTTTGAATAATCTTAACAGGATAATTAACATCAACAATTGTTGGTATTTCATAATTCTCACATTGTAGATAAATACGTTGAATCTCATTCAATACATCACCACTATATCCATCATTATATTGAAATGATAACCAAATAATCTTTGCTTGATATTCAATAATTGGCAATGCCGCCCCCATTGTTGGATTATTCATCCATGGAACAGGACAATTGAATATAGGTGTTTTCAATAATGGTGTTATTAATTTGAATACCTCATAAGGGGATGGAATACATCTTATCAGTGATTTATCAATAGTTAATAACGTACATGAATAATTGAAAACAAATGTCTCTAATAATGTTCTCTCAAATGCACTTGCTTGATAAATTTCAACAGATTTCATATTTTGAATCATTTGACGTTTATTCACTAATTTATCAAGTAATATAAATGATTTAACTTCCTCAATGGAGGCATTCTCTTCTCCAAAACTGTAGATATCTGCATTTTTAAAAATAGCTGAATCATCATCATTATTTATAGTTTCATTACCGTATATTTTTTGTGTTTCAACCCAGAGTTTAATAGCTTCGATACCCGAGATTAAATTAATTGTTTGTGCATGTCTTCCCTCATATATGAACTTTTGTCTTGCATTCCAAAGGATAAAATAAATTAACATCCATTCACGACATTGCATTATTGAATTATTATCAATTCTCCTAATCAATTCATCAAGAATACTTAAACTTTCATCCCTTACCTTTAACACAATTTCATTATTTTTCATATTCTCCTCTTGACAACGAAATATAAATGATTCTCCACAACTTATGCATAATTTCTTAATCATTGGATCTTGCAATCCTCTTGGAACGATAATCGTACCAGGTAGTAATTTTTCATGTGCAAGTTGATTGGAAATACTTACAATGAATCCATTAATAAATGCATCATAATAAAACTTTTCTTTATGATTCATACCATTTAAAGTATTTGGAACAACACTCAAGGTGTTTTCACGAATATACCTTCTTATTAATGCATCTTCGTCGATTACATCCGCCTTTTTGTTTGCATTTTTGTTCATTGAAATAAATCTTGTTTTAGTATTATATCGTTTCATTAATTTAAAATTACTTTTATGTGATAATGATTCATCACCATCTTTTGGCCAAAAACATAAATAGTTGGATTTTAAACATCGTTTACATTCAGGTTTCAACTCATCACATTTGACTTTCCGTTTACGACATGATAAACAACCACCTCTGTTCCTTACACGTTTTGGTTGCTTTTGAGTAGATATGGGAATAACTTGTTTATCGTTCATTTTTTATGGCGTTAATACTGTTATCCAAGATGGACTAAAGAGAAAACAAGTTCAATGAAAATATTAATGATGCTTCGATAAGTATTATATATATATCACAATGTCAAACTCTGAGGTATGTACTACCTTTAAGCGGAGAAATTTCCCACGGTGTAACCAGATTTCTTATCGCAATTTCCTATTTCGGTAACTATCTCGGCCAATACTAGATTATTTTTTAACTTTTTTTATAATTAATATTACAAAATTTTAATCAGATTCAACACATCCTTTGGTGAATATATCACCACTCAGCTTCTCAACCTCCTCCATAAACTGCTCACCTTCCAGTTCAAAACCATGAGCTTTTAAAACATCACCATAATATGTAAAATTATAAAATTTTATCAATGATCTCAGTGAAACTTCATTATCATAGCCTCGTTTAGCATTTTCTTCAATTCCTGCATTGAAAAAATTGTTTAACCATGGATCCTTCAATCCAACTTTATGAAATAGATAAACAAATGAAATTAAATCCATATTATTTGCTCTCCATTTTTTACCAATGAATGGTGACATCAGCTTAATTGTTTTCAATATTGGTATATAAAATAAATCATTGTGTAATGTTAAGTAAAATCTTAGGATTTCCGTTGGCCTAATACCTATCAACTTGTATATCCTTTGAATTTTAAAATGACTAACCGTGTAATACATGGATTGTAATAGATTTGATAGTAATATACAGCATCTGGTATTTGGTTTGGTGATTTTGAAAATTTTATTATGAGGAACATATGGCAAAATAAGTGACAATGGATTGACTAATTCACTTTTATTTTTGTTACCATCCTTATTACCATCCTTATTACCATCATCTTCATTTTCATCATATTCAGCACCATTATCGAAGATCTCGGCAAAATCTTTCTTTTCATCAACTGGTTTAATAACTTTGTCTATATTTTGTGATAATGATATCGCCTTCTTAAAAAAATTGTACTCTTTTAAGTAGTATAAAACATTATAATCACAATAAACAACTCGATTGTTAAGAAGTCCTTTTGATTCTCCTAAATCCAAATCTTTACTCGCATATGCTTGAATCTTATTACTGTCAAGATACCTAAATAAATAAATAAGATAATCTTGATCAAACAATAATGTTGTAAAGTATTCAAATTTCAAAATATTTGATAGTTTTAGCCATTTTTGTATCATTAAAATGATGGACGTACCATTTTTTAGCATCAACTCTTTAGATTTCTTTATTTCAAGTTTTTGTTTTTCATATAAGGTCAATTTTTCACTTAAGTAAGGTTTATTCTCGGCATCATTTATATCTTTTGCTGTTCTTTGTCTGGTTTTACCATTTTCTGAGCTTTTCTGACTTGGAATAATATTTGAAACTAATAGTTTTAAAATAACAGCAATAAGTGATTTGAAATATGGAATACCGTCTCTATAAAATCGCTCAACATTTTGCAAACTTTTAATTTCATCAACAAACATCGGATTTTCCTTTATGTCTTTATCAGTGTAAATATAGTTTGATTTATTGATTTTATCAGAATCTTTAACTCCATTTTCAATATCAACAAACTCTTCAAAAATGCTAGTAAATTGCTTTGTTTTATAGTCATCTTTGATGTGATGAAAAAAGATATTTGTTGCATCTTGAATACTTTTAGGTATTTCTTTTAAGGATGGATATATATTTGGAAAATTAGATTGTGTTATGTACAGTTTCTTCTTAATTTCATTAGAGGTATGTTCAAGCTCAGTGATATTGGAGTAATTTCTAGTATTTCCAGTATGCTGCGGAGTTAAGGTTGGAGATGGCATTGGGGTGGCTATGTGAATCTCTGGTATTTCATTAATAAAAGTTGATTGTTTAAAGAGGTTTCCTTTCAAATTTTGATGTTGGTTAATTAATAATGATTCAACATTCAATAAATTTGATACAGGTGGAGAATTATTATTATTATTATTAACTGTCATTTCTAGTATTTCTGAAACTTCATACTTAGGGGGTATATAAGTTGGATATCGAGAAGTCAACTCATTAACATAATATTGATAATCCAGTGAGGATATACTATACTTTTCTGGATCAATTGATTCATGATTAGCCTCTTCTCCATCATTAGTTTTATTATTAGACATTTTTGAAAAATTAGAAGTTTCAAACTTAAATTTTAAGAAATCTTTTGTTGATCGTATATGTTCTAGGTCGCCAAATTGAAATATAATTAAGTTGTTTAACAAACTGATGACGTTTTTTATCCTAAAATGAGTTACTGCTAAAAGTATACATTTCTCATTATCAGTACTTTTAGATGTTATTGATTCAAAAACAATACTTCTGTCTCTTTTTTCAGAAGTATTTGATATTAATTTCCATTTATCAATTGATTTCAAAAGTTCTATCAGTATATTATGTTTATTAATATAATCCATTACTGTTTGCTTATCATCATAGTGATTTAATTCTCCAGTATTAAATGAAAGAATTATGATATAAATGATGGTTGTACAGTAAAAGAATTCATATGATATAGCATCAAGTTTTTTCACACTCATATTGCTACATAATAACGATACATCCGTAAGTTTATTAATGTTTGAAATCGCAATTCTAAATAATAAGTCTAATAGATCCCCATTATGTACTACCTCAAGCACACTTTGAAACATATTTCGTTTAACTTCATATTCTGACCTAGCATTTCCAAAGCATCCCATTGAAATATAAGCTAGTTTTAAAACATGTACCAGGATATTTGTATTATTTTCCATTCCATGTTCAATTTTTTGTTTAATATTATCTAGATCATTAATTGTAACATTTTTTGACAATTTTAAGACTGAATCTAAATGAGAAATCTCTTTAGAAGTAAACCAATCATTTAACTCATCATCAAATGGTAATAATTGTATATTTTCAAATGTTAATTGAGGATATTCTAATATAATATTATAATTTGTTAATCCATCAACTTCTTGATTACTTAACGTATCATCGTATGAGAAACTTGAATTTGGTGATGCAAGTATATCTTGATCTTCAGATGATTCCATCAATTCATCCCTATCTATCATTGTTCCAGGGAATTCATCTACTTCATTATCAAGTTCTACTTCTAATCCATTATCAATTGAACTTCCATTATCAGTTTCAATATCTGATAATTTATTGTCATCAATTTTCAAATTTGAATAAATTTTACTAATTTCATCCTCTATAGCATCATTCTCACGTATATTATCATCAACCGCATGAGTCAGCGGATCAAATGGTTCCTCTGAAGACAAATTATCCATGTACAATGAAAAGATCTTAGTATATTTGCCTTCTAAAATAGATCTTAAACATTGCTGTGTGAACATGATTTGCCCTGTTTATGAAAATTTACAAAATAAATACCAAAACAAATGTCCCTCCTCGTATCAAAAACCTATGTTCGAATCCCAACAAAATACTTTAATTCTAAAAGTTTAATTTTAAGCTCGCTCTTTCCACACATGCAAAATTAATTTGATGAGTAAGTAAGTAGCTTTGCACAATCTTTTAATCTCAAAAGTGCATATCATCTTCATTTATTGATATCAATATATAATTATAATTACTCAGATCCACCACTGGCCGAGTTTGTGGTCGTCTGTTAAATCATGCTTATTTTATTACATGAACTTATAGGTTATAAGTATGTATATATGTGTACTATAAATAGTACTTCAATTTTTTTCATATTTCCCATGCACAAGAGAGTCATTACTGGAACGAAATACTAACATTTTATATTATATTATATTATATTATATTATATTATATTTATTTCTTCTACAGAGTCAAAATAACGACTATTAATGATGATGTGATTTATGGTGTTATACATAGTCATAATTCACGCAAGAATATAACACTTATTGAAACTCCACCACCAAATTCAAAATCTTCATCTTCATCTTCATCAACTCCATCATCATCTCGATCACAATCACCTCATACTAAAACTGATTTAACAAATGATGTTTCCTTTATAGCTATTAATGAATTTTTCGTTAAATCAATTGAAACTATCTCTAAGCCAAAACATCAACAAAAATTATCAATTAATGATACTTTTGCAAATGCACTTAATGCTCCAACTGAAATACCGAGGGATCTTATTGGTGAAACTATCCGTCAAAACGGTAAAATTATTCAAGATCAAGAAAAAGAATTCAAACTACGTAAATTAAGTCAACATTTCTCAAAAAATGGTGCTTTATTATTAAAAGATTTATCTTTAACTTATCCTATTGATTCTATTACTTATGATAATAATAAAAATATTATCTTAAAAGATAAAAATATTAAAATTTTTAAACCTTATAAAGCAGATGATGCTAAAATTGAGTCTGGGGATGGCTCAAATGAAGAAAAGGACAAATTGTCAACTGTTAAAAAAATTATCGAAAAAACTTGGGAGAAGATAGAGAGTACAGAGAAAGGTGGTTAAATGTATGATATATTTAAATTTAGTTCTATTAATTTATACTAATAAACATAATCTTTTGTATTATATTATATATTTTATCTAAATATTATGTTATAGCTATAATAATAACAATAATAAGAAAATAGTAACTCATTAATATTACACATTTATAAAATATATAAAAATTAAAATCTTGTTAACTTAATAAAGCAAAAAATATTAATAAAAATACAACTAAGGCAACTAATATTATACATGTCCATTTACCTTTCTTCTTTTGATACTTATCAGCTTTGATAAGCTCATGATTTGCAAGTTGGGTATTAGTTGCATGATTTATTATATTATTTTCAATTGAATCAATCTGTTCACCCTGTTGATTAACCATTTCATCTAAATCTTTGAAAATTTTATTGATATCTTGTACACCCTGTGATATTGAAGTAATAGCATTATCTCGTTGTTGAATCAGATCTGAATGATATTGTAATGCAGTTTCAGATACTTGATTTTGTTGTAATATTTGTTGTTGAGTTTGTGATTGTAATAACGGCGTTTGATCATTTTCAATAACATTACTACCACCATCTCTATTACTTATACCACTACTATTGTTTTTAAGGTTCCTACTTTTTTCCCATTTAATGAATTTTTGTTGTACAGTGGCAGAATTAAGTTTCTCATGATATCCACGTACAATAACGATAAAGTTTTGATAAACTTGATTGATTTGCTCTTTAAGGTAATCCTTCGATAAATTTAATGTAATTAATGTCTTATCTATATTGTTATCATTACTATTATTATTAGATTTCACCTTCTCCTCTAACAAAAATTCTAAATGATTGGCATTCCGACGTAAATCCGTATACATCTCTTTGCATGCAGCAATTTGTTGAGCTGTAGACTTTCTTGACAGGGGTGTATCATTCTCCGTTCCTAATTGCCCCTCTGCTCTTGTGATATTACCAATATTAAGTGTAAATTTCGATAAACTATGTGATATTTGACTTACAATACTTGTAATTTCACTGTTTTCATTACCACCTTGACCATTCTCTAAATCTAAATTTTTATCTTTCTTAAAGTTGGCGAACGACATCAAACTTGATCTATTAAATGAGATACAATGAAGCAAAACTAACAGTACCAAGTTAACCTTGCATGGCAGTGATTAATATAATGATTCTCGGAAAATTAAAAGTTGAAATTCAAATTGTTAAATTATCATAAAAATTGCGAGCTGGAAAAGAAAATATTATATTAGGAAACTTTGCCGAAGATAACACACCCAATGGAAATCTTACTATGTATTCACTCCTTTTTGGCGATTAACTTTACCAATCAGGTTATATTAAAAATATAAGAAGCCTATTTCATATCAAACTAGTCAAAAGTAATACTATATCAAACAGTAACACCAAATTAACACTGTAAAGCATAACAAACTCATATATTACAATATATCACTGAAACTGGCAACGCGAGAAATGAATTTTCGTTACAATATTTTATTTGACGCGTTGAACATTAACAAAACGGTGATTTTTTAATGAAATTGGTACTTTAACTAACTGTTTATTTGTTTCTGATTATTCAACTTTTAAACATCAATCACCTTTCAAGATGGCTAAATCAGACAAACTTGCAAGACTCCGTGCTGCAAGAAAAGGTGGGAAAGTGGAAGACTTCCATTCAGATGATGATGAAAATGTTAATATCTATGATGAAGTTGATGAAGCTCAATACAGGAAACATAAAAGAGATCGTGTCTTAAATGATGATTTTATTGTTGATGATAATGGAGAAGGTTATGCGGAAACTGGTGTTGATGCATGGGATAATCAACAACAACAATTATGTTATGAAGATGATGATGAATTAGAGGAAGATCCAAGAGATAAATTGAAAAGAATTAAAAAAGTTAAAACTGTTAAAGACTCAAGTGAAAAGGATTCAACTTCAAAAATTGATTCTTTCTTCAAAAATCAATCAAATGATGAAAAATTCATTTTGAAAAATAAAGATAAAAGAAATACTGATAATGATCCAGATATTCTTAATGATATTTTATCAGATTTTACTTCAAAAGCAACCAAGTCAATGAAATTTAAATCCAATTTGAGTTCATCATCTTTGAATTCTAATAAACGTAAAAATCCTTTCTCTTCATTAAAATCAGATAAATTTAATACATCTACTCCTGCATCAAATAAAACTTTTTCAATTCCCATGTCATCATTAAGTTCTTTAACCACTAAATCTTTTGATTTCACATCTCCTTCTAATAAAAAACCAAAGCACCAACATGTTACTTCGGAAGAAACTGTTTTTTACACCGCTAATCAATTTGACGATACAAGTATAAATTTTGAACCTCCTTCATCTCCAATAAAGAACTCAGAATCTAAAAACTTCAACATCTTAGATGATTTAAATGAAAATTCAATTGATGCTAATGATTCAATGGACTTTAACCAACCTAAAAAAGTTGATAATATTAAAGCTGAAAAAGGTATTAATAGTGAGGATGATGAAGATGATGAAGATGATGATATCATTGTTTCAACAAGACGTAAGAATAACGTTGCTAATATCGATAGATCTTTTAAATTAAGCTCAATGAAAACTAAAAAGAAACCAGTTGATTCATCACCTTTGAAAAATGTTAAAAATATGGAATTTAACTCATCACCTTCTAAACAATCCAACACATCAAATATTTCAAACATTACATTTGAAAAATTAGAAGGTAATGATGTTTTAATGAAAGATGATGATGGTGATGATTCAGTTGAAATGTTTTGGCTTGATTATGTTGAGTTAGAAAACTCAATTCTGCTTTATGGTAAAATTAAATCAAAAGATGGAAGAATGGTCTCCGGTATGGTTCAAATTAATGGAATTTCCAAAGCTTTATATTTCTTACCTCGAAAGCAAAGATTAAATGATGATGATGATGAAAATGATGAAAAAACAAATGCAGCAGAAGAAAGTCAACCATGTACTGCAATGGATGTTTATGATGAGATAATACCTTTATTAATGGATAAATTTGGTTTGGATTCAATTAAAGCAAGACCTGAAACTATGAAATATGCTTTTGAACATTATGAAATCCCACATGAAGCAGAGTACTTGAAAGTTTTATTACCTTATGATACACCAAAGAGTAAAGGTGTATTGATTCCACCAGAACTTGCAGGTGAAACATTTTCAACATTTTTCGGTTATAATACATCAATCTTTGAATCATTCGTTATGCAAAGACAAATTATGGGTCCTTGTTGGTTAACAATTACAGGTTGTAATTTTAACATTTTGCAAAATGTATCACATTGTAACATTGAGTTAGCAGTGTCTTCACCTGATGATATTTCTCCCAATTTATATACTAAAGAACCACCTCCACCATTGAATACATTATCAATCAATGTTCAATCTTATTTAAATCCTAAAAATCAAAGACAAGAAGTTGGTTCAGTTTCATTAGCTTTATACAAAGATTTACCACAAGATGTTCCAATTTCCGCCAATTTAGAACCAACAGAGACTGTCACACTAGTCAGACCTGTCGGTGGTACCTCAACACTTCCAATTGGTCTTCAATCATTAGCAGATAAGAAAAATATGAACTTAAGATGTTTAGGAAATGAAAAGATTTTATTAAATTGTTTAACTGGTATGATTAAAAAATATGATCCAGATGTTTTTGTCGGTCATAAATTAGAAAGTGTTACATTAGATATTTTATTACACAGAATGAAAGATTTAAATATCAGTCAATGGTCTAATTTAGGTCGTCGACAACGTAAAGTATTCCCAGAGAAGTTCAGTAGATCTAATGGTCGTTATAATTTATTCTTAATTCGTGATATGTTAGCTGGTAGATTATTATGTGATATTTCAAATGATATGGGTCAAAGTTTAACTCCAAAATGTCAAAATTGGGAATTAAGTGAAATGTATGAAGTTGTTTGTCGTGAGAAATATTCTCCTATGGAAGTTAATTTAGCAAACCCAATTGTTGCAGAAGATGCAAATAAATTATTAGCTGTACTTAATGAAAATTTACAAAGTGTTTTAGTTATAGGTAAAACTGCATTTGGTATGCAAATCTTATCAATTTCAAAACAATTAACTAATTTAGCAGGTAATGCATGGTCACATACATTAGGTGGTACAAGAGCTGGTAGAAATGAATATATTTTATTACATGAATTTGAAAGAGAGGGATTTATTGTCCCAGATCGTGAAACTCAAGCTCAAAGAAAGAAAGATCTAATGCGTAAGGAAAACCAAATAAATTTTGATAATGGTAATAATACAATTAATAATTATGATGATGATATGGAAGAAAGTAATACAGTGAGTAGTAATAAAAAGGCTAAATTTCAAGGTGGTTTGGTTTTTGAACCTGAGAAAGGTTTACATAAAAATTATATTTTAGTTATGGATTTCAATTCTTTATATCCATCTATTATCCAAGAATTTAATATTTGTTTTACTACAGTGGAAAGAAGTAATCTTACAGATGATGAATTACCTAAAATCCCAGGTAATAATAAAGAATTTGGCGTTTTACCAAAATTATTACAACAATTAGTTACTAGACGTAGAGAAGTTAAATCATTAATGAAAAATCCAAAATTGACACCAATTGAATTAGCTCAATTAGATATCAAACAAATGGCTTTAAAAGTTACTGCAAATTCTATGTATGGTTGTTTAGGTTATGTGAATTCCAGATTCTATGCTAAACCTTTAGCAATGTTAGTTACTAATAAAGGTAGAGAAATTTTAATGGATACTAGACAATTAGCTGAAAGTTTAGGTTTAACTGTTGTTTATGGTGATACCGATTCTGTTATGATTGATACACGTTGTGATAATTTGAAGGATGCAATTAAAATTGGTAATGGATTTAAAGAAAAAGTTAATGAAAGATATAAATTATTAGAAATTGATATTGATAATGTTTTCAAAAGATTACTTTTACATTCTAAAAAGAAATATGCTGCACTTAATGTAACTTTTAATAAAGAAGGTGAAGAAGTTTCAACGTTAGAAGTTAAAGGTTTAGATATGAAAAGACGTGAATATTGTCCATTATCTAAGGAATTATCTGTTTATGTTTTAAATCAAATTTTGAATGATTCTGATCCACAAGAAGCACTGACTAAGATTTATACTAAATTAGAAGATATCAATAAAGAATTTGAATCTAATGAAATACCAATGGTTAAATTACGTATTAATACTAAATTATCCAAAGATCCATCAAAATATCCAGGTGGTAAAAGTATGCCTGCTGTTCAAGTTGCATTAAGATTACAAAGTCAAGGTAAAGTTATTAAAGCTGGTAGTGTTATTACATTTGTCATTACTGATGGTGGATCATCAGGTAAGCTTGATGAAACAGCAACATCTGTAGCTGAAAGAGCCCGTGCATTAATTGAAGTTATCGGTAAGAATGATGAGAACTACAAACCAGATATCAAATATTATGCAGAGAAGCAAATTTTTAATCCAATTGATAGATTATTGACTAGAGTTGAAGGATATGATGTTGTTAGATTAGCAAACTCTTTAGGATTAGAGAGTAGAAGATATGAATCCAAGGCAAGAGAAATTGTTAAACAAAATGAACTACAACCCTTAGAATCTACAATACCAGATAGTGAAAGATTCAGAGATATGAAAGAATTTCAACTGAAATGTTCAAATTGTTCAAATGAATTCTCCTTTGGTGGTATTCAAACTAATAGTAAATACTTGGTTACATTTAAGGGTATTAAATGTAGAAAGTGTGATGATATATTACATCCATTATTAGTATCTGCAAGTTTAGAAATATTTATTAGAAAGGAAATTGCAAGATATTATGAATGTTGGCTAACATGTGATGATTGTGGTATTGAAACTAGACAAATTAGTGTTTATGGTAAAAAATGTATTGGTAGTGATGGTACTGCACATAGTTGTCAAGGTGTTATGAAAATAAAGTATAACGATAAAATGATTTACAATCAGTTACTTTACTTGAAGAGTATATTTGATGTTAATAAAGCAAAGGAAGGAACATTAAAAAAAATATTTGAAGATACAAATGATGAAGAAAACGGTGATGTTGTTGAATACAATCAAGGTGAAATTGAAGCATTGGCTGAACAAAACCGTAAACAATTCAAAAATTATGAAAATGTAGTTTACAAATATTTGAATGTCAATGGCAGAAGGTATGTTGATTTAGGTAAAATTTTCCGTTCTAATTAAATAAATAATTTATCAAATATGTATAAATATATAGTTATCTATAATTGTAAAATAATAAAAATAAAGAAGTGTGTTTTTTTTAAAATTAATCGGTTATAACTAGTTTTTCTTACTAAAAGTTTCGACTAAACTTTCTCTTGTTGAACCAACTAAACTTACCAATCCATTCCAGGCATCATTTTCAATTTTCTTTACATTTTCAGTAGTTCGTTGGGTATTATTAACAACTGATTCCCTGAAATTCTTGAAATCAGGGAAGTATCGACGTTCAATTGACGCGCCGACTTTACTAAAACCTTCAGATACATTATTATAAGTCTTTGGCATAGTATAATTTAATGCAGTACCAGCTAATAAAAGTGGTACAGTGGAACGTAGAAGCCAATTATGATTTCTTGCAGCTATTGAACCTGTAAGTGCAGCAGTTAAAACGATACATGCATTTGGTAAGAAAATTTCATTTTCATCTTTAAAACTTGCAATTCTATCAGCAGTCATTATACTATGTGATACTGCAGTTGATGTGATATAATCATATTTTTCAAGGAGATTTTCAGTGTATTCAGCAGTAGTAGTACGAATTTTGGAAACAAAGTTTTGTAAACCTGGAGAAGTTGTGATAATGTTACCAAAACGGTTAATTGTTGATGTTGCATCAGTATTTGGAGTTGGAGTTGGATGTTCAAGACTAGGAACAGTTGGTAGTCCTGGAGTATTGTATGTAGCTTCCTCGTCAGAATAGAAGGATCTTCCCATATTGATGGTATTTTCTTGATAAGTTTATTTATAGAACATAAAAAGATATAAAAAGATATAAAAAGATATAAAAAGATAAATAGATGAATGAATGATATATGGAGAGACAGTAATATAGTAATAATTAATCAACATCACTTCACTTGTAATAATGCACTAAGTGGAAATTTTAATGTGGAAAAAAATTCTTGCAATTTTGTATCAGAATTTGGCAGAAATTTTCCGAGACTTAAGTGAGTAGATCATAAGTGGTATAAATCATAGCTATTGCACCCAGGACAACGATAAATACATCTGTATACTTCTGTAACTTAGTCTCTGCCACTGCATTATTATGAAGCATTGGTGGATACATGTAAACTAATGGAATACATGCAAAACTTCCAATAAATGAGACGAAAAGGTCAAGATTTGCAGATCCACAATACGCAATTAATGAAGTTGCTAGTGTAATTAATGTTCTAAATACATTTTTATACCATTTTGTCACTATATCCACTTTACCACTACCTCTCTTTTTAAAAATACGTGATTCCATTAATCTAATTGCAGGTAAAAGTTGTAATGGTACACTTAACATAATTGCTAAAGCGTAGAAAAATTGAATTAAAATAACTGGTATAGAATCTTGTGGTAAATTAAGGATAATCATTGTTTGAACATTTGCACCATATGTAATATAACATAACCAGCCAATTGATATGAATAAAACACAACAAACTGCCATAACTGCAAATAGAATCTTTGGGAAATCTTCAGGGTGACGCATTGATTGTTGAACTGGTATAATTAAACCAATACCTTCAAATGCAAAGATTGCAACACCAATAAATAATGACCAATCATTTTTATTAAACATTAAAACTTCAGCAGGTCCATTTTTAATTAAATCTTTAGCAGTGTAAAAGATAATAGTTGAGATACCTGAAAGAATGAAAATATTTGCTAAAAGTGCAGCAACTGATAATTTAGTAAGATTTCTAATTAATGACATTGGAACAAAGCAAATTGTTTCAAAAATGACAAAATAATATAATGGGAATTCATAATTAACGGTATTTTTAACAAATGCTTTCAAATTTTCTGCAGTAAAAATGGTATAAGCTGCAACAAATCCAATTTGAGTTAAAATAATGGAAACAAGGATAAGAATTTTCAAATAATTACCATAGAGGCTACCCCCTAAATTTGCAAATGATGAAATTCCTGTAGTGATAGTTGATTGTGCAAGAACCAAATAACAGTAATATGATAATATACTGAAAAATATTAAAATGATAATACAGAAAAGTAACCCACCATTGCTAAAAGCTTTTGGTAAGAAAAGGACACCAGTTCCAATGAATGCTTTAATCAATAAAAAAAAAGCCTTTAATGAAGAAGTTTTGGATGAATCATCTAATTGTTGTTGTGGTGATACATGTTTTTGATTTTGTAATTGTTGTTGAAGTTGTTGTTGAGGAGATAGCAGTGCCGATTCTTCATCAATTTTATAATTTGGAGAAGTATCATAATCACAAACTAAATAATCTTCATCTTCTAAATCTTCACCTGCAAAATGTCCATAAATTGTTAAGAATTCAAGAAAATTTTTAGTAAAATTAGTTGGTTGTGATAAATTATAACCAAATTTTTGTTTCTTCATTTGAATAAAATCTCTTCTAAAGCCACCAGGTAAGCGCATTTGAGAAGCCATTGAACCACGTCTTTCATTAATTGTATCATTAGTACCACCAGAGAAAGATTTTGAACGTTTAATTGTTGGTTGATTTAATTGATATAAATCTCTTGTAATATCACCAGATGCTAATTTTAAAGCAGTTTGAGGATCATTATGTAAATGCTTTGAAACATTTTTAAGAATAGTTGGATCATCAACATATGAACCGTATGAACCAATTGGTGAATTGTTTGAGGTTATATCATCATCTGATTCAATAGCTGGAGATGACATTCTAGGTGGGGCGAAAAGTTTACGAGAATTCGGAGTATTTGAAGTTAACATATTATTATTAAAAGCAGGTATTTCATTTGTAGTTGAAGATGATGAATGGCGATCTTTATAAATTGCAGATAATTGAGATATTGAACCAGGAGTGTTATACAGTGGAGATGTTAATTTAGCAGTTGATTGCCTTCGAGTTGCAATTGGATTATGTAAAGGAAGCATGTTATTTATATTATTTGTGTTGTTATTTGTATTTATAGTATTTTTAGTATTGGGAGATGACATATCTACTTATTGATGAGAGAGTATATAGAAGAAGATATAAGAAGTGGAGTTACAGCAATTAAAGAAGAAAGATTTCAAATAGAAAAGCTTATTCTTACCTTATGAGAAAGTTGAGGTTCTATAAACCACAGTTCTTTATAATTATATTATATAATGGGTATACGGGTATTAAAATCCGATTTATTATTGTATGTATGAAGAGAGGTATTGATTTATAAGTAAGTAGTATGGTAGTATGTTATAGTATAGGTATATGAGTAGTATGTTATAGTATGTTATATACTAAAGAATGGTATAATATGATGTAGATTCATTATAAGAGCAATATAGTGAAAATATTAATATTAATATTGATTAAATGAAAACTTCTCATATATAATCTATTAGTAACAATATCTTCTTTAAGCAATGTGGCCATTCACTAAATCAACAGAAGAGGAAGTTAAGGTAGATCCTACACCAGTTAAGCAAGATACTCAACCTATCTTTCTTGAAGATGTACCACCAAAATTTAATAATGGGAGTAATAAACCACCACCACCAACATTTTCTGTTGGTAATGAAATTAAATCATTCATTTCAAATTTAACATTAGAACATTTCCATATAAGTAGAATTGCTGCAATACCATGTTTTAGAGATGCAGGATTATCTGGTTTTACATGTATGTTTGTATTTTCGTCAGTTTTATATGTTTATCATAGAAATATACGTAGAGCAGCAAATTGGGGGTTTGGTGGTCTTATGTTAGGTAGTATATTTGGTTGGGAACATTGTAATAATGTACGTAGACAATCACAAATGGCTGTACGACTTGCACAACAACGTTTTGAAGCAAAGAATCAACAAGATGGTGGTAAATAAGAACTACTTTACCCATGTATATAAAGAATAAAATTAATTATTTAATATTACATTTGTTTCATATAATTAGTATAATAATAGATAATAAATAATGATTATGATTATGATTATGATTATGATTATGATTATGATTATGATTATGATTATGATTATGATTATGATTATATTGAAACTACTGACTATCGAAGTAACCATTCAGGTGCAACTTGAGGATTTATTGATATCGTTGAAACATCAAATGCTTCAATAAGTAATTCAACTAAAATTCTACCACCTTTTATACCTGTATACCTCCTATATTCTTCACCTATACTTGCTAAATTCCAACCTTGTAATTTTCTTAAACATCCAATAACTGTCCCAGTTCTATGTCTACCCATACCACAACAAACCAACAATGGATGATTACGTTTATCAGCAATTATTTCAAGTGCTTGCTTTATACTTGATTCACTCAAACCATCCCAAGAATTTGATCCCATTGCATCATAACCTAAATTATAAAAAAATGAAATATCATGATCATCAATAAATCTTAATAATGAATCATTTGGATCTTCAATTGCTAACCAAACAACAGATTTTAAATTAAGTTGTTCAAGGAATGAATGACTTAAAGCTGATGGTTGTCCTGATCTATATAAACCATTTTCAACTGCTGAAAAGTTAAGTGGCGGTACTACCCTCGTAATAGGTCTATTATCAGTATTTCCTTTGTTGTCTTCATTTTGCATATTGTAGAGTATATGTATTGAGAGAAGTTAAAGAAGAATAGACATGATTTAAATTGAAATATCAATTAACCAGTACTTACTTACAGTTGGAGATACATGTTAATGTGAGATTTATTAGGTAATCAACAGTGTATAGTTGTACTATATATATATATATATATATATAGTGTAGTATACAATCTTACATTACTATTGATATATTACTATATGATACTAATACTGTGTATATATTACTCAATGAGAATACAGTATAGAGTAGTAAATACTTATTTAATCCATTTATCCAGTAAAGAAAGAGATACATGAACACCCATTTAAAAACCCATATAAAGACACGCAAATACATTAAACAGTACATTAAATTTTCACTAAGTTATTTTATATATAAGGAAAGGGCCCGTTTCTCCGGTATAGGACTTTTCTGACTCATTGAAGCCATCTTCTTTCTTTCTTTTAATCAAATTCATTCGATTCATTACTATATATACTAACATCTCTCAATGTCTCGGAGAACGTCTCGTTCAGGTATGACTAAACCTTCAATAGAGAAATCTCAAATTCAATCATCAGATATGGATATTTCACAATCAATTGCCTCCGTTATACAATCATCAAATTCTGCTTCCTCAAATGATGATGCTCTTAAATTAGTTATTGTATGTGTTGGTTTACCAGCTCGTGGTAAATCATATATAACGAAAAAATTACAACGATATCTTAATTGGATGCAATATAATACAAAAATTTTCAATGTTGGTAATACAAGGCGTCAACTTAATGTTTATGAACCAAGTAAATATCCTGTACAAGGTCCAACAATTGATCATAGTACTCCAATGCAAACCCCAAATTCTTCAACTAATAATATAATGTCAGAAGATAATAATAATAATAATGATGACCCATTAAATGGTCATGATGCTAATTTATTTGATCATAATAATAAGAAAAATTTCCAATTACGTGAACAATGGGCAAAGGAAACTCTCAATCAATTATTAGATTTTCTTTTATCTGATGATGGGAATGTTGGAATATTTGATGCAACCAATACAACTCATGCAAGGAGGAAATGGATTGTTGAAACTATTAATAAAAGAACTAAAGGTTTAGTTAAAATTTTATTTCTTGAATCAATTTGTACTGAAACAGAATTGATTGAAAAAAACATTCGTTTAAAATTAAGTGGTCCTGATTATAAAAAAATGGACCCTGAAAAGGCATTACAAGATTTCCGTAATAGATTAGTTAATTATGAAAAAGTTTATCAAACAATTAATGAATCTGAAGAATTCGAAAATGAAAAATATGATATTCAATATGTTAAAATTATAAATGCTGGTAAAAAAGTTATATCCTTCAATATAAGTGGTTATTTAAGTTCTCAATGTGTTTTCTTTTTATTAAATTTTAATCTTGCAGATCGTCAAATTTGGTTAACAGCTAATGGTGAATCTGTATTTAATGTACAGAATAAATTAGGTGGTGATTCAGATTTAACAAGAAATGGTATTCAATTTGCTAAAGCTTTACCAAAATTTATTGCTAAAAAACAACAAGAATTCAAACTAAAACACTATAGTAAAGATTTTATAAATGATACATCAACTTTTAAAACAAATAGAAGAAGTTCAATCTCATCTAATTATAGTAATACTACAACAACGAGTGCAGGCAGTACAAATAACAATAACAATAACAATATACCCCCTAGTGCATCTTCCTTTTCTTCAAATTCTAAAAATTTTAATATATGGACTTCAACATTGAAAAGAACAATTGAAACTGCTCATTATTTCCCTCGTGATGATTTTTATTTCAAAAGTTTCAAAATCTTAAATGATCTTGGTTGTGGTTCATATGATTCAATATCTGAAGATGATTTTAGATATTTACATCCAACTGATTATATGGAATCTTTACAAAATAAATTATCATTTAGATATCCGGGTTTAGGTGGTGAATCCTATTTAGACGTAATTAGTAGATTAAGACCAATCATTATAGAACTAGAGAGATTAAAAGATCATGTTTTAATTATATCTCATCGTGTTATCATTAGAGTTTTATTATGTTATTTTATGAATCTGAATAAAGAAATGTTAACAGAGTTAGATGTTCAACATAATTATGTTTATTGTATTGAACCAAAACCGTATGGATTAGATCTAAAAATTTGGCATTATGATCAAGTAACTGATATGTTTATTGAAGTTGATGTTGCTGAAATTATGAAAAGGAAACGTAAGCGTGGATCAGTTGTATTAGATGATGTTGAAAGGTTAAGAAGATTATTATTAAGACATAGTTTAAATTATGATCTTAATGATAATTTGAGTATGGGTGGTAGAAGTGTTAGTGATAATGAATTCAATTATAATTCAGATACTGATACAGAAAGTGAAACCGATAGCTATACACATGGAGATCCAACTAGAAATAATTCAATGGATTCAAACAAAGTACATTCACCAAAGAATTTATGTGAAAGATCTGAATCCCAAGCCTATGAATTTTGCAGAAATAGTTCAACTGATCTAAAGGCTTTAAACAGTAATAATAGCAATAATAGTAACAAGGAAAATGATACCCATTCACATTTTTTGAAAAATTCAGTAAGTGCAGCAAGTATAATGAGTCTGAATAGTTCCCCGAGTATTGCAAGTTTAACAAGTTTAGCTGGTTTATCAAATTCCAATATGACTAACTTACCAAATATTCGTAAGAATTTGAAAGGTAGTTCATCTGATTTACGTGCACAGGCAGTCCAAGGTAATATTCATAATTTAACAAATTTCCAAATGACTAATCCTAATACTGAATTGTTAACCCCGGCAATTACATTATCTCGTAAGAATTCATTAAAACATATTAAAAAACCAAGTATTGATTGGGATATATTTGATTATAATGTTGAAACTGATGATACTTCACATCCAACAATTCATTCTCCATTAACACATCGTGTAACTTCAATATCATCTGATTCAGGTTCAAATAGTAAAATTGATAATAATTCAAATGTTAATTCAAATCCAAATTCTAATACAAGTTTAAATTTCCATACGAAAATTCATAGAATCAATTCTGCTAGTAGTGGTGCTAGTAGTAATAGTGAACAATCAGCTGTTATTGATGCTGAGGTTGATTTAATTTTAGGTAATCCTTCATTAATGGCAAAATTAAAAGAGAGAATGAAAGCTGAAAATATAAAGCTATAAATCTAATTACTAATATAATTTCCTATATAAAATATATAATTTTATTGTCTTTATTGATGTCTATAAACCATAAACTAGACTTAATCTACTCTAAAGTAACAATGCTTCAGAAAAACTCTTACGTAATAAACTGGGAACATGAATTTTATCGAATGCCCAAAAAGTGCCCATGAGCAGATCCAAGATCTTTGCATCAGGTGTGGCAGGTTCAAGAAGTTATTTAGAGGCGATTGACATCTGATATGAAGGAAGGAACATGTACCGGAGAAGGTATTACTACTAATCTCAACTATAGCAATGAAAGTACGTACAATTTGTTTCGTTATCTAAATCAGTTAGTGACTGAAAACATAATATCACAAAAAGATGCAGAGAAGAACAGTAATGGGAACATTAAGGACACGCCACCAACTATATCACGTAAATTACTTGTCAATGAAGCAGATGATGATGTTTATACATATTTAAACGAAACTAAATCAAATGATGAAAAACCATGGAAATCACATCCTTATTACTTTCAAACAGTTAATATTTCAATGTTAGCAATGATGAAAATGACAATGCATGCAATATCCGGTGGTTCAATTGAAATTATGGGGATGTTAGTAGGTTATTATTGTAATAGTCAACTTTATGTACTTGATTGTTATCCATTACCCGTTCAAGGTACAGAAAGTAGGGTTAATCCACAAAATGATTCATATGAATTTATGTTAATATATTTAACTAAATTACAACAAAATAAAATTAAAAAAGAACATATTATAGGTTGGTATCATTCTCATCCAGGATTTGGATGTTGGTTAAGTGGTATTGATGTTCAAACCCAACGATTACATCAAGGATTTGAGGATCCTTATGTTGCAATTGTCATTGATCCAATAAAGAGTATTCAAAATGGCACTATTGATATTGGTGCATTTAGAACATTTTATGAAAACATCCAGTTGAATGATAAAACCAAAAATATTGATACCTCTATGGGATGGCATTCTAAAGATTATTATCCATTAGATGTGAAAATGTTTGTCAATAAATACGATAAGTTAATGTTACAAAATATGAATCAATCAAATTTTAATTATTCCACTTTATGTTTACCCGATATTGATGAAATAAAGGAAGAAATATTCCAAACTGATCTTAAAGGTGAAATCAATGAAAACATCAATGAAAACTATAATTCAATCAAAATACTCAGAAGAATGAACGAAGTGGTTGGTGATTTAACATTCCCCACTAATAATAAAATTAATGGAGGGAAAAGCCTAAATGTTACTTCATCTGAGGATTGTTCTTTTCCAAATTATACAAATAAAAGAACGGTCTCATTTAATAGATCTGATGCTTCTGAGTCTTTTGATCAAGGATCAAGTGAAGAGATAGATGAGAATATTCAAATGGATGAGAATTTGGTTCATTTTTCAAACTTTAATAATGATGCAATGGCTACAACAGCTACCGGAAGTGCATCGAAAACTGATAAATCCATGACGAATGATAAAAATAATGCTTCTCATGCCGAGCTGTTAAACTCCAGGTTGGCTTTGAATATTGATGCGTCTTCACAACTGCAGAAAATTCTAATTCAAGAGATTCAAAGGAATATTTTTAAATGATCTTTTTATAAATGAATTGCTATCATTAATTTATCTTGGTCTCTTTAACAAGCTTTAATCAAGTATCGGAACAACTGGGACTGACATTGTGAATTTTTAACAAAATTTATTTTAGAAACGGCTGTAGATTCATCAATATTTTCCATCTCTCGTTATTAGGTGTTGATCGTATATTTTGTGGATCTATGTTTTGTATCAATACTAAATACACAATCTTCTTTACCGAAATACTTATTTCATGTCTAACAATTTGAAAAATGAATACAACTTTTCTTGGTAATAGACCTACAAGTCCGAGATATCTGCAAATAATCAAAAGTATCCCCTCTTTGCCATTTGAACTTCAGAGTAGAATATGGAATAATGTGATATTTCAAAATTTTGAGTTATCAATGATAATTGATTTATTTGGGCATTCGTATCAGATTGACTATTTCTTAAACTCATACTTCTGCTCAAAAGTATTTATAGTATCAAGATTTTTAGGCCTACAAACTTATTTATCCGTGGAAACCGTTAGAGGAAGGATATTGATCAATTCAGAGAGCTTTTCAAAATTATTGAATTTAGTTAAAGATGGTGTGATAAAAGTACAGAACTTGGCTTTCCAAAGAGAAATTTGTGATACCCTAGAATTAAATGAACAACTTTTCACTTTGTTAAACTCATCAAACAGACTATGTCATGTATTTTACGATCAATTGGGGGAATACAAAAAGTTGGACATTGACATACTTAACAAAATTGACTTTTTATCACTCAGTTCTCTTGATGATCTGACATGTTTCAAAATGAAAGAGTTGTCGGGTTTGTCGACTATTGTGCTTAATATATGGAGTTATCCTATTGATAAAAAAATACTTCTGAAGAGTTTATTGTTTTTTATGAAGTTAAAAAATTTAAAATCTTTCACTGTTACAGTTTTAATTGATCGAAATTTACATCTACCCAGCTATTTATTTGAAGCATTGAGGGAAATCACATTAAATGGTGTATCAATAAAGATTCACATTCTTGATAATAATCTGACTTATCAAAATATGAAGTTTGAATGGTTGGATGAACGAATATCAGATCTTTGTTATAATGTCAGTGAATTAAGCATCAGTATAAACTCAGATAGTTTTATAGATTTGCAGTCATTAAACAATTACTATTGTTTAGAGAGACTAAAGGTTTCTGTGCACTATTCCAACAATAAGAATGGTATATTTCGAATAAAAAATAAACAACTTAAATCTTTGTCGTTAAGTTACTTTGACAAGAACATGAACTATTCAATGAAAGGTTTTCCTGCTTTGATTGATCTCAACTTAACTTCATGTGAGGTATCGGAAATTAATATGCTTTCTTTACCCCAAACTCTAAGATGTTTGATTTTATCAAACTGTTATTTTGAACCAAAAATGAAGGTTATTTTACCACTTGGTTTGAAATACTTCACATATGAAATGAAAACGGCATCTAATGGATTACCCAGCTTTAGTAATATCCAAGACTTGACTATGTTAAATCAACTCAAACTTGTTATTTCATCTGCATTACCTCAATCTTTTTTTGACCAACTTCCTCAGAAATTGAAAATAATGATTATTTGCACAGATAGGTTGATTGACTGGCTCTCTATGAATTTCTCTAATCTGAAAAGCATAACACATTTCCAAATTATGGGTAAATCAATGGAATATGATCTTAAGTTATTACCTCCTTTTATTCAATACTTAGATTTTAGACTTGATGTTTTGGTTTTTAGAAATAGTTTGCCTGCTACTATTGAGATACTTGATATAACATTTAGTGATCTAAATATCCCGATCTGTACATCTGTAAATGGCATGATCAGGAATCGAAATAAACTTAGAAAATTGGTGATAAGGTGCAATAGAGATGAATACGATTTCATGAGACTAGAATATGGTAAAGTCAAAGAAATTGAAATTATTATCAATTATGGTAAATCTAATGCAAAGATTAATATTAAAATTGGGAATATTCCAGTAACTTTAACAAAATTTCAGATTTCTTCTGATGGAAAAGAAACAGTTCTTTTAGCACCAAAATCTGAATTAACAGATCATTTGAAACTCTCACGAATAGGTATTCTTGAAAGTGTTACAGAAGTGAAAGAAAGTGAAATACCATTGATTAATATAGAATCGGGTCTAGAAAAATTAAGGATCGATAATGTATCTAATAGGATGAAAACTGGAAATGAAAAAAAAAAGCAGAAACTTAAGAAGTTTCTTAGACGTCATTAAGGTTATGTTAAAGCATGTGTCTAGTAGTAAATATGTCATTATTTTATAACATTATATAGAAAAAAATATACAGTAAAACGAATTTGATAATTTTAAAATATTGTAAAAGGTATCATTGATTACTAGAGTCGGATAGCTTTTTTTCTTTAAGTTCTTTAGCTTCCTCTTCTTCTTGGAATTGACGAATTTGATCCTTAGAATCTTGTGCAATACGTACTAAATTTTGGAATGTAATTGCTAACTCTTTACTCTTTAACTTTGCTGCTGCGTTTTTCTTTTCAGATGAAATGGAAGAATTTTCTGTAGATTTGGAAGAAGACAGTGCGCTGACTGATGATTCATCATTTGGTAGCTTCATATTATGGAAAGATTCTAATATATTAGAATCTTGTGAGTTTCCGCAGAATAAATACTCATCTGGATCATCATCGGCTAAAGCGGAATCAATAGTGTTAGTAGCTGAAGATGCACGTAGTTGTCTTAATTTTTCTAATTTATTTTTCATAATAATCAATCTTACAGCTCTACGTAATCTAGCATGAGCATTGAAACCTTCTTGGATATTTGAAATAATATTAGTATCATTAGCCTTGTCAGATTTATTAATATGGTTTAGAATCCATGGATGATTCATTAAAGTTTTTGCACTCGGTCTTCTTCTATTATCAATATCTAAAGATTTAATAATGAAATCTTTTGCGTTTTCAGAGATACCAGACCAATATTTTTCATGAAACACAACGAAATTATTAGTTCTAACTTCATCAAGAAAATCTTGAGGATTTTGAGCACGAATTGGGGAATAACCACCAATTAAAGTATAAGCAACCACTCCTAATGACCAAATATCACAGCTTAAAGTATAACCACCCCTACCTAAACCATATAAATCACCATAACCTTCACTTGAATAAATTTCTGGTGCAATATAACCAAATGAACCAGCAACACCCGTTAATTTTTCTTGTGCACCAACGTTAACTTGCTTTGAAACACCAAAATCTGCCAATACAATTGGAGAAGTATCATCATCGGATAAATATAAAACATTTTCTGGTTTAATATCTCTGTGGGCGATACCTCTTGAATGTAGATAATTAAGAGCATCAAGCATTTGGTAAACAATCTCACATGCATCAGATTCAGTAAATGAAGTTTTCTTGACTAATCTATCGAAAAGTTCACCTCCGGTAGCTAATTGAGTGACAATATAGAAATTATGCTTTGTTTGAAATGAATCAATTAATTCAACGATATGTGGATGTTTTACGGAGCTTAATAAATTTATTTCACGTTCGACGACATCTAGATGACCATGTAATCTTGATTTCAATATAATTTTAATAGCAACTTCTCTACCAGTTGATTTTTGGATTGCCTTTCTGACAGTTCCGAAAGATCCTGCACCTAAAGTATCCAGGAATTCATAATCTTTCTTTTTTGTAAATACATCCGAGAGAGAATCTGTACAATGGTTAATTAATTTTGGAATCAGCATCAATAAAAAATAATGATAAATTTAATCTAGTGATCAATAGTTTCAAAAACTCCTGTTGTGTAATAATAATAATAATAAACTAAAGGGAAATGATGCAAAAAAAGAAATTTACACAATCCCTTATATATATATAATTAAAGGACGTGATGCAATATAATTAATATTATTACCACAGAGGCAGTGGTGATAGGTTTCTCTTTTCTCAACAGGGCGCAGTAAGTGGTACCCTTTTTTCAACTTTTCATTAAGGGTGTCTTTTCTATATATATGTTTTACTGTTTCTTTTGTTGGTTGTTAGTAGAATGAGTGGTCAAAACGATGTTAGTGAGCTTTTGAAAGGGTTTATATATAAGAAAGTGCTTCAAGATGATGATATTAGTAAAAATATTGATATTTTAGGTACTATTAACGGTAAAGATGCGATTTTAAAACTAGAGAAGACTATTTTCAACAAAAATCTTGTAGAGACAGATCTTGTTGATTCATATATTGGAGATGTTCATTCAGAATCTAACAATGATATTTACTTCTGGGGTGTAATTAGTTCTCAAGCTAATTTAATTGACCTTCCATCGTCTAAATATTCCCTTATTTATCCAGCAACAGAGACTCATATCAAAAAATATCAAAAATCAAACTTTCATATGGTTAGAGAAACACCTGAAGCCTATGAAAAAGTTGTAAGACCTTATGTTCAAACTATGTTGGGAGAGCGTTTAAAATGGGTCAAGAATATTCTCTATGATGGTGCAGAAGCTGAACGTGTACTCTTCAAGAATGATGATTATATCATTTTACCTGACATGAAATGGGATGGGAAAGATGTTCAATCATTATATTGCTGTTGTATTGTTTATGATGAAAGTATATTATCAATAAGAAGTTTAAATGAATCCCATATTGATTATTTGACACGTATAAGAAATAGTATCTTAAAGGAAATTCCTGCACTTTATACAAAAGACGGTATTACAAGTGATCAACTACGACTTTACGTACATTACCAACCATCATATTATCATTTTCACATCCATATTGTCAATGTCGATCATACAGGACATGCAGGATCTATGTTTACAGGTAAAGCAATATTGCTGGATGATATAATTGATAACTTATCCTTTTTAGGTGGAAAGGGATTTTCCCAAAGAACATTATCATACCAAATCAAAGACACCCATGATCTTTGGACGTTAGGTATGTCTGATTACGCTATATAGAACTTTATATTAACATAATCCATGTTTATTCGTTTTCACACTATAAACCCAACTGATCATGCATAATAAGAAAAGCGGAACGAGTGAGATTCTAAATTTTGAAGTTATCATTGATGAATTATATTGTACTGTCACAACTCTTTGATCTTTCTTTGTTTTCTTGTTCCAATTAAGAAGATATTCACTGTCTGGTGATGTGGAAGAAAGGTTACTATCAACCAACGGGAGTATGTTAAAGAAAAATTATTTAATCGCCTAACTTTTTTTGTATTATTAATATACATTGCACATGTATACTAACATTAACTAAAATATGTATATAGCAGGAGTTTCAAAGTTCTGGAGATTTTCTCTTTGATAACAATTCTTTCAGCTATGAATCAGATGTTCAAAATAATGGTTCAAAGAACAATAATAATAATAATAAATCAAGTAATGGTAATGAGTTGAAAAGTTCATCATCAAGTTCTAAAGGTTTCTTCAAGGCGATCAGTGCATTAACACATTCAGATACATCACCTAAACAACCATCATCTGCTCATCGAGCTAGAAAAGATATTGCAGAACAACCCGGTATGCATGCTAAATCATTTTTAGATACGGTTAGAGATCATTCAAAAGTGAGGTCTATGTCACCAGATAGATCATCAATGAGTTCATCTCGTTCAAATAGATCAAGTAGTTCATTATCAATAACTAGAACACATTCAAATACTTTATCTAAATTAGGATTATTGAAATCCACTCCGAGAAGGCTTAATGATAGTCCTTTTATAGATTCTGATGATGATTGGGATGATACTTTAGATGATTGTAATCAACGTGATAATTCTACATTAAGTTTAAAAAATACACCTAATAATTCTCAAATTTACGGTTTAAATGGACTATCATTGAAAGACGATAAAACGCAGGAAGAATATGTTAAAATTGATAGTAATGGTGATTGTCTGGATGATTTACACATAAATAATAATAAAACTCAAGAAATAACCGAAGAAGTTAATGAATTGTATCCTTTCTTGAAGAAAAATTATGAAGATATTATGAAAGACCCATTTGTCATTCTCTTAACACAAAATGCACCACTTGATGATGTAATTAAATATAATAAGATTGTTAAATCACTGACACAAACTAGTTTTGATTTAGCAAATTTAAAAATGCATACATGGGGTGGTATACCTTCATCATTACGTTCATTAGTCTGGCAAATATTAGTGGGATATTTGTCTACAAATGCAAGCACAAGACTTTCGGTTTTAAGTAGAAAGAGAAAAGAATATGCAAATAGTATATCAAGGTTATTTAAATCTGAAAAAGATCAAGCATTATGGCATCAAATTAAGATTGATATTTTACGTACTAATCCAAGCATCAAATTATATTCTTATGAAACTACACATACCTCGTTGGAGAAAATTCTTTATTTATGGGCAGTTAGACATCCAGCGAGTGGTTATGTCCAAGGGATTAACGATTTAGTTACACCACTATTTCATGTTTTCCTAAAGCATTATTTATCTTTTAAGATAGATATAAATGAATTTGATCCTCAGTGTTTACCTAAAGAACTATTAAACATAATTGAAGCTGATACTTATTGGTGTTTAACTAAAATTTTGGATACTATTCAAGATAATTTTATTCATGAGCAACCTGGAATTATAAGACAAATTAATGAACTCAAAAATTTGATTAAAAGAGATGAACCACGATTGTCAAATCATTTTGAAAGGGAGAATTTAGATTTTATTCAATTTGCATTCAGGTGGATGAATTGTATGTTAATGAGAGAATTTAAATTAGATCTGATTATTAGAATGTGGGATACATATCTTAGTAATTTCCCCATGGGGTTCAGTCAATTTCATATTTATGTTTGCTGTGCATTTTTAAGGAGATTTTCATCGCATATAATGGAAATGGAATTCCAAGATATCATTATGTTTTTACAAGATACTAGTAAAACTGAGGATTGGACAGAGGATGATATTGAAATGATGTTAAGTGAAGCATATGTTTGGCAATCTTTATATGAAAATGCATCAGCACACTTAAAATAATCAAAAAATTTATAAAGAATCTAAGAAGACAAAATGGAACATACAAATAAATAAACAAATAAACATACAAACATACAGTCTTTTTTTAAATATTTCTATTCGTTAATTTTATATACCATATTGTTCTTTTGCAGTTTGAAGTAAATTATGTAAAACCATAACAACAGTCATTGGACCAACTCCACCTGGAACTGGTGAGACTTTTGAAGCAACTTGAGCACAAGAATCATAATCAACATCACCGACCATTCTTTGACCTGATTTTTTAGTTTCATCAGGAATATAATTAGTACCAACATCGATTATAACACAACCAGGTTTAATATCATCACCATGAATAAAACCTGCTTTACCAACAGCTGAAACGATAATATCAGCATTTTTTAAGAAGAATTTAACTTGATCAGGAGATGATTTTGAATGAAGAGTTGTAACAGTTGCACCTCTCTTTTCTAATAATTTACCCATTGGACCACCAACAATATCTGATCTACCACAGACAACTGCATTCTTACCTTCTAATTGAATTTTTTCATAATCAATCATATACATAATACCCTTTGGAGTACATGGTACAATCTTTAATTTTGAATTTTTCTTAAAAACTGCAGCAATATTTAGTTCTGAAAAACCATCAACATCTTTTTCAACCTTAACGGCATTAGTGATTAATTCTTCATCTAATTGTGAGGGTAAAGGTAATTGAACTAATATACCATGAACTGATTTATCATTATTTAAAGCATTTAATTTACTAATCATTTCATCTTGTGATATATCAGCAGAATATTTTAACAATTCACCATCTATTCCAACTTCAGCACAAGATTTTAGTTTCATACGAACATAAGTTGAAGAATCTGGTCTATCACCAACTTGAATAATTACAATTTTTGGATTAAAATCTGGATGTGAAATTTTCAATGAAGCAATTTCATTTTGAATATTTGATCTTAAACTTGAACTAATAAGTTTACCGTCTATTTTTTCTGCGACCATTCTGTGGATTAATGTAATGAAGTACTTAAAAGAAAGAATAATAAATAAAAAATGAAACCTGGATTTTATTGCAGCATCAGCTATGAGATCAGCTATAAGTCTTTCAAAATTCATGCACTCACCAGAATGTGAAAGTAAAAAAAAATTGTTATAAGAAGATAAAAAACCATTTTTGAAGAATTCGAACACCAGTCTTTTAAATATATAATCCTATCCCTCGTTTCTTTTTTCCATAAATTCCTAGGAATTAGCTAAGTCTATGACAGGAATTAATGCACCTAATATATCAGATAATATGCACCTTAATAAAGGTACTAATGCAGAATATAAGACAATGAAGTCACTAGAATAAATAGTTGACGATCAATAAATATTATAATAATGATAATTGGTAATTATTCAAGATAATTGAAGATAGTTAAACAACATTGGATTGGAGGCTCAGCCGAAGTAGTTGCGTCGATATTAATGACGAAAATATTTTCAAATATGAAAAATTACTCTTGAGAAAGCTATCCAATTCAAAAGTTGATATCCAGACTTCCTCCTTATACTATTGTGAGATCGTGAGATATACGATTCACAGTCCTATCGACTCGTGAGTCAATCCCTCATTTATTATAATGAACACATCACATGTTTTGATACTTGTACATCCGGAATTTATACTATTTCAAATCCTTATCTCCGCCCCCAAACAGTCTATTTCCGATGTCTTATTTATTATGTTTACGGAATCGAGGAATATATCCTTGTCATAATTATGAGCGCATCTATCTCTTCCGAAAACTTTTGAAAAAGTCGCTAAATTATTTAGAACTTTCTGTGTTGAATATTAACGCAGTTAAGAGAACATTGCAGAATAAACAAATGCAGTAAACACATATAACCTCAGATTAGTATAAATAGAGGTGATATTTCCCAAATATCACACTCAACTTCTGTTCAGGAGTTCACATATATTTTATAGTTTTATAACCACCGAAACACTCTATAATTTTACATAAGCGAAATTTATCTATTTATTTATTTACAAATTCTACAACTTTCCCTTATATGAAATTTTTTATACTTTTTCACTCTTCTTTAAAAAACTATAAACAAGACTGGAATACAAACATTAACAAGAATATCTTTTGAACAATGTCTCTTGACTATACTGAAAGTTTGAACAATAGTATCATTGAAAATATTACTGACCCTAATTACGGTGATGATCTGCATCTGGAGAATATTTCCGATTCAGATAAAGAATCCACAATCAGTAGTAATGACAGCATTATGAAGTTGAAAAAACAACTTACAATTGCAGAAGATGATTATACAATACTGACACATAATGAACGAATGATATTAGCCTTGTTTCTATCAATGATTGGATTTTGTTCTGCAATGAGTATGCCAATTTATTGGACTGCATTGCCTCAACTTGAAAAGGCTTTTCACACTACGGAGGAACGAATAAATTTTACAGTTACAGCATATCT
>JAKTQW010000024.1:0-43083 GCA_030579415.1 Pichia eremophila | reverse complement strand
AAAGTTTTCAACCATTGAAAATAGTGCACAAACCATCCATAATCATTCAAAAAGCTATTCTTTCGGCGCGCAATATGTTCTGGGTACTGATTATAAATAACCACTTACTTTGATTTTTTATAATTGGTCGGATGGTCTAGTTGGTTATGGCATATGCTTAACACGCATAACGTCCCCAGTTCGATCCTGGGTTCGATCAATTAAAAATTATTTTTTTAAATCCCATTATATAGCGTTTATATTTACATAATATTTACTTACTTAAGTTATTAAGTAAGCCACAGTTTTTTTTTTCAAATAATTGAATAAAAGTCGCTTATGGTAAAAAATTATAATAATAAATTATTACGATGGTTTTCTGTATTTGATGTAATCATTATTTTAATTTTGTTTTAATTGTTGCTTATTTATTTTTATTTTATTTTATTTTTATTTTTATGTTATAATCCTGATCTGATCTTATCTTATCTTATCTAATAACACTTTATTTCCACTGAGCTTCTATTGTTTTCCTTTTCTGTCAGTCTTTTAGGTACCGGTTTTATTTGTTCAATTGTATTATCTATATTCTATATTCTATTTATCCATATACCTATATTATCGATTCTAATTCCTTACATATCTTTCAATCATGGATGCTGCTCAACAATCGTTTAATTCTTTACTACAATCTTATATATCTCAACCTCCTCAAATGGATCAATCAATTGATAAAAGACGTATAGAAGTACTGTTACAAATAAACTCAGTCCTTTTATATAAATGTATTATGCTACAACAGTTTGTACTAAATCAACAAAATGTTTCTGCTCCTGATTATAATGAAAAAAAAGATTTATATCAAAATTTTTTAAGAAGAATTCATTATAATTTAACGTGTCTTGCTTCAATTAATGATATTTATTCAAATAGTACAACTCAAAAAAAAAATTATACATTACCTCAAATCGTATTCCCACCTTCTGAATGCCCAGAATTATTCGATCATTATAAACTATTGAATCAACTATATCCAGAAGCAATGCCATTCTTCCAAAAGAAAATGTTATTAGCAAAACAACACGCTCAACAGACACAAGCACAGGCACAGGCTCAAGCACAGGCTCAAGCACAAGCACAAGCACAGGCACAAGCACAAGCACAGGCACAAGCACAGGCACAGGCACAAGCACAAGCACACGCTCAAGCACAGGCACAGGCACAAGCACAAGCACAAGCACAGGCACAAGCACAAGCACAAGCTCAAGCACAAGCACAAGCACAAGCACAAGCTCAAGCACAAGCTCAAGCACAAGCTCAAGCACAAGCTCAAGCACAAGCACAAGCTCAAGCTCAAGCACAAGCACAAGCACAAGCACAACAGATGCAACATATGAAACAAATGCAACAAATGCAACAAATGCAACAAATGCAACAAATGCAACAGATGAAACAAATGCAACAAATGCAACAAATGAAGCAAATGCAACAACTGCAACAAATTCAACAAATTCAAAATTCAAATATTGGAACACCAGATTCAAATATGAGTAATTCATTACATTTATCAAATAATAATGTTAATTCAAATCTTAATACTAATTCAAATCCAACACCGATGAATATGAATAAATTACCAATGGATCAATCAAATAATAGATTTACAAATACAGGAAACATACAACAATCTGGATTAAATTCCAATTTCAATCATAATTCACCAATGGATCCTAGTTTTGTGAATTTCCAACAACAACAACAACAACAACAAACACAACAACAACATGGATATATGAATGACAATTTTAACAAATTTGAGGCTGCTAGGAGGTCTTCCAACAACACTCAAGGAAATACACCTCAGATAACTTCAAATGCCCTTCTGAATCAAAATTCAATAACACCAGGACAACAGAAGCAAAATACACAGGATTTTTTAAATGTCATGAGTCCTGAACAAATTCTAGCAAGAGTTTCTTCCGGACAATCCCAACAACCAGTTTACAATGGACAAACAGATGCTCAATCACAAATAGTACAACCTCATTCCCCTCAACAACAATTTAATTCACCATATGGTCCAAATAATCTTAATAATCCTAATAATCCTAATAGTAATAATAATCAATTCCAATCTTACTCTCAACAAGGTAGTTTCATGAGTGGTTGGTGAATATTGATTTCAACAATCAAATTCTGGTATACACAATTTTTACAATCCTAGATTGAAATTTTTAATACCTGAATTATATAGACATCTTACGAATTCATGTTTTTTTAGCTTATATATACTGTAACATTATTTGCATACAAAATAACATTATTTAAAAACGTATATATATATATATATTGAACACGAAACTTATATACGTATAGAAGCGGGATGCGGCATATGAGGAATTATTTTAATCAAATCAATTCTATACATAAATTGATGTCATGCAATAATCTCTTTTCTTAATTCAAGACCAATAATGGGACGACGTAAGAGTGGACTTGAATTAACCGCATTTAATCCGCTGGTTTATGAATCAGATGCTGGTAAGTATTCATATAATATACCCGATGAATATGAATCAACACTTATTGATATTTATACCCAACGCACGGCCGAAATACCAGATATAACGAGTGATCAAATAAATAATATACTTCAAGAAGAATTTAAATTACCAAATGAGATATTACCATCAGATGAAGAACTTAAGAAATGGACAATAGATGGTACAAATATATTGGATTTTGAAAAATGGTTATATAATGGATACTTTTGGATGATATTAAGTGAAAATATTGATGATGTTGATATTATTTGGAATGATTTATGGGGAAATTTAATCAATGATGGTAATAGAGATAATATTAGGACAAAGAAATTATATCTCTCTGATATTAATAAATTAAATAATATTGGTAAACTTGAAGCCAATACTATTGGTATGCTTCATACAGCTGGTAATGGTAAATTGTATGTTAATTACGTTGATTTCTTTAAGTTACTAGGAAGACTTGGGATATTAAAACTTTGTAATTAAAACTTTTTAGTATAATCAGTGTAAATAAATAATATGAGTGAATGGATATTTGTAAATTAGTTAACTATAAAAAGGATTGTCTTCTACATATAAAATCATAAGATATGTTTAGACTTGAAATAGTTTCTAAGATAATGAATTTGATAAACACCAACTGAGACTAAAAGGAAAAGACCTGCAATAAAGAAATTCTTAACTCTTCTATTAGTACTTTCATTTGTATTTCTTAAACGTTGTTCTCTACTAATTAAATATTCTAATTCATTAATAATTTCATCTAACATTTCATCAACTTTTCTTAATTGAACTTCAGAAGGTTTAAGTTTTTCAGCACTTTGAATTGCATTCCAATCTCTAGCATTTGCACCAGCTTCAACTTCAAGTTCAATTTCACGTGATAATTGACGACCATTTGTACTATAACCAGGTTGAAGACGATTTGTAAAGCAAATATCAAAACTTGAAGTTTCATGTGCACTAAATGCAATTTTAACATTACCTGCAATATCATCCTTACGACGATATTCATCACCATCTGCATTTGTAATTTTCAATGATAAAATTTGTCCATCACCAACACGACCACTTGAATTAACTGTAACAACTACTAATTGCCCATCAGAAACAAATTCACGAACACATTGAGGCTCAATATTATGAGATTTTGCAGGAATTTCGAAACGTAATGCCCATGCTGCATTCATATATACAAAGAGTAACGTTAATAAGGTATAAACACGCATTCCAATCATTGCAACTGTTTAAATAAAGAAGAAAGAAGAAGGGATATTATAAGCTGTTAATTGACACGGTAAAATATTTGATTTATGAAAATTATATAATAATAAACATAGCACTCTCTCTTTTTTCATTATCAAAAAGTGGACAAAAAACACGTCGCCAAAAATATCAATTTTGATTTTCATTTTCAATAGTAGAAACACTTCGTCATATATATTTTGTACATATTCAATGGATCATCTAATAATGTTCAAAGTAAATAATAATTAAAAATGTACTTTTTTTTTAGTTTTAGTTTTATGTGATATAAATTAAAGATTATAATTTTACTACTTACATATCTTCTTCTTTCTTAACTGGAGTTGGCGCATCCCAATCTCCAACTGTTGGTGTAACACCCCAATCAGCATCAGCATCAGCACCACCATTTCCGGAATTCTTGTAAACTGATGCTCCACCCCAAGTACTACCACCTCCACTACCATATTCGCTACGACCACCATCATTACCCCATCTATTATTATTCTTATTACTTGACCAACTTGGTGTCTTACCACCTGCTGTATTGCTACTTGACCAACTTGGTGTCTTACCACCTGCTGTATTGCTACTTGACCAACTTGGAGTTTTACCACCTGTAGCATCCCAACCTGGAGTTTTACCACCAGCTCCTGCCCTTGACCAACTTGGTGTTTTACCACCTGTTGTATTACTATCCCAACCTGGTGTCTTTCCTCCCGCATTTCCACTTGACCAACTTGGTGTTTTACCACCAGTTGAATTTATATTACTCATACCATTATTTGTTGCATATTTATTACTATAAGGTAATCTTTGATTATTAAAACTACCATTTGGTTGACTATAATTATTATTTAGTCCTGTTGGTCCAGATGGTGCGAATGGACGTGATCTATTACTATGATGATTTTTACCTCTAAAATTTTCCAGAAATTGTTCATGTGGAACATAATTACCAGGTCTTAACTCAAATAATAAGTCAGATTTACTAATTGGTATAATTTTTGCAGGATTATGCATTTCAACTCTTGCAACATCACCATTTGCATCTTTAATAATACCCTTTTTACCCTTATATGGACCTTTTCTAACACTAACATGTTGACTAATAGTTATATCACGTCCTCCAAATCTTGATTGATTAATTGTTGCTAAATTTGGTGGTTCCATCATTCTATTTGGATTTCTATCAGGTACTTTAAATGATGAAGCAATTGAACCTTTATTAGCAATTGTTTGAACAGAATTTGAATCAGTAACAAAAATACCAGTGTTTTCATAAACATTTTTTGAATGTAAGAATAAATAAGATTTGTAAATATGTAAAATATTACCTTGTCTCTTTTCACCATTTGATTCTCTAACAACATCACCAACTTTGATTTCTAAACCATTTCTATCAGTTGTCTTTTCAGTCATTTTATTAATACTTAACACTGACATAATATTTTTTGGTTCTAAATTTAAAACTCTACCATCTGTACATAAAATTGTAAAAATTTCCTTTTCAACTTTAATAATCATACCAATTTTATTCGAACTTAAATTAACCATTTGATGTAATTCAAATCTACCAACTTTTGAAGCAGTTGTTGATGAATCAACCGATCTAACTAAATAATTTGGGAAAACTGTAATATCCTTTTTAGTTTGATCTGAAACTAATGTAACTTGATTATCAGTAACATCAACAATTAAACCACTTTCATTTGTATGAACACCATTGATAATTGTAACATGATCACCTTGTAAGAAAATTTTTCTTAATGAAGTTGTTGGAACTTCAACAACTGTATTATTTAGTTTTAAACTATTTTCATTACCTTCTAATAAAATTCTAGCAATTTTTGCATCAGCAATTGTTAAAACTTTACCCTTCATTTTAGATTGTTCACCACTAATAATTTCAACTCTATCATTTGGTTGGAAAGTAACTTGTTTACTATCATCAATTTTTAAAGTTGAAGCAATTGAATGTAAATCAATACCATCAGTATCATTGTTTGAATCAAATAATGTTAATTCATGTAAAGTTGGTTTAATATTTTGTATTTGTAATTGAGTAACTTTAATATCTTTATAAAGGAAACCATTAATATATTCTTCATTTTTATAAATAAAATAATTTCTATCCTTTTTAGCAGTTGTTAAATGTTGATAATCATATTGTTGAGCTTCAATATCAGAGAATAATCTTTGAGGGGGTCTAATTTTTGATGAATTATAATTAATTGATTTTTTTTTACCTGTTACAGGATCAATAACTGTATTATTACTTGATCTACCATAATCTAATCTTGGAACTAATTTAACTCTAACTTCCATATCAGTTTCAGCTAAATTATCAACAATACCTAAATCACCTTTATATCTACCAGTTTTAATACGAACATAGGAACCAGGTTTTAAAGTACTTTCTTGAGATCTACCAGGTCTTAATAAATCAGGATATTCTTCAATTGGAACCAAAACTTTACCAACGTTATTATAAATACCAGGTAAATTAGCTAAAATATGATTAACAGCATCCATTCTTCTTGCTTCAATATAGATATAACCAGTAAAATTATCTCTTTGAAAAACTGAGAAAACTTCTTGAGTATCTTTCATATTAACCATTCTAGCATAAATTTGTCTAACTAACTCTTTTTCTTTACCATTTCTAACTCTAACACCCCAAATTAAAGGATCATCAATTGAAGGTAATAATAAACGTTGAGAAATATTTTGAGATGAACCCATATATCTTGAAGAAGATGAACGACCATATCTTGCTTTAAATTGATCAGCTAAAACTTGAGCATCTTGTTCAGCCAGTTTTTCTCTTGATCTATCTAATTTTCTATGAGATCTTGAAGCTTCATTTTCAGCATTTTCAATTGTTTGATCATCAGCTAAAAATTCTTGACGCAAAAGAAGATCGTCCTCATCTTCATCTTCTTCTTCATCATCATCAACTTCTGCTTCAACATCTAAGAATCGATTACCTGCAGTTTTCTTCTTCTTTCTTCTAACAGTATCATCTTCATCATCCTCGTCATCTTCATCGTCTTCATCTTCCTCCTCTTCCTCTTCCTCTTCCTCTTCCTCTTCATCCTCATCATCGTTTTCCTCACCTTCGTCTTCCTCACCTTCGTCTTTTTTGACTATGGTTTTAGTCTCACCAAGAGTATCAGTATCATCTTCATCTTTAACTAAAGGAATATCAACATCTTCAATTGTAACTTTATCATCATCATCAGACTTTTTAACATAAGTTTCAGTAAAATCCCCATCATCATCATCATCATTTAAAGTATCAGTATATTCTGATTTAATAACAGGTTTAACATCAGATTGAGATTTAATATCAGTTACATCTTCAAAATCATCATCTATAACTTCACTAGTGTTATTATTACTAGTAACAGTGTCAATCTTTGATGATGAATTATTAATAACTGATGATGAAGAATCAATTTCAGTATTTGTATTAATATGGTTCGGAGATTGAGACATATTATTGATGATTACAGAACATTAAAATTTATTACAATAAAAGACAAAATATACAATTACAAATATATAATCAATACTTTAATACTATATTTACAGCATGACCTAAATAAAGATTATAAACAAACATTTAAGAAAAAAAGAAGAATAGAAAGTGCAAATGAAAAAAAGAGAGGCCAAACAGAGCTCAGTCGCCACCAAAGGAATATTATTGAGATAATTTTTATCCTAATTATAATAAGTAATTTACTGTATCGCGCGCATTGAGAGGGTAACTTATATTATATTATATTACGTAAGTATTTATTTCAATATTAGTATATATCCGTATATATTAGTATTGTATGTATATAGTATTTATGTACAAGTGATATCATCTTATCAATATCTATTTCTTTTTCCATAAGAAAGCACCTCTTGAAAAATCTAATGGTTTTGGTTGTTCACCTTTACGTTTTTTACTTTCTGTGAAAATCACGTGACGTTGAACAACTGGATCATAACGTACTTGAGTGATTTCCTTTGCAGTTCTTGGAACTAATAAAGTTCTTCTATATCCTGTCTTTGCTGATGAAACAAGTTGTACAATAGTTGTTCTAGCCTTTGCCTTTGCCATTATATATATATATGTGTGTGTATAGAAAGAGATAGTAGTAATAAACCAGTATATATCAAAATTAATAATACACAGTTAATTAAGTTTTTCAAAACTTGGAAAATTCCAATTTTCATGCACTCATAAATGAGATTATATACTGCGCCACAATTATATATAATATATTAATATATCCCTACTTATAATATGTTTTTTAGCGATTTAAGAAAATTTCCTTGAATCCTAAGTCTATGGTTTCCCCCTCACCAGTATCTCATAAATATATATATATATATTATTAAACCACATGCGCCACTTCTATTTTAGTATTTCGGAGTTTGTATCTCGGTAACAATTGATATATATATTCATCAAAGTCTATAATATATGTAATAAAGTTGTAATCTTCTACCTAATATCTACATCTAGGACCAAACAATACTTCGTCTATAGATCAGAGAAGTATTGTTTGGTCCTAGAAGGAGAGATATTGGTAGAAGATTACAACTTTATTACAATATATATTATATATTACAATCTTCAAAAGAGACCCCTCAAAGATACTTTATATTAAACATGTCCCAATAAGTGGGCTTATATTTTATATTTTATATTTTATATTTTATATTTTATATATACTTAACGTTTATTTCATTTATATAGACATTATAATGTTTAGAGGTATATCAAGTATTATTTAAAATTATAATATTATAATTACATATATATACATCTCTTTAACTAAAACTTATATTATATAGAAAATAAAAATAATAATATCAATAATGGATCTTTATATTGTATCACCAAATCTTAAAATTCAAAATTGTGAAGATTGTCCTTCTCATGATGTTTTAGTATCAGCAAAACATAAATATTTATGTTTGATTCATAAATCTCAATCAATGTATAATTCATTAATTGAAAAACCAAATTGGTGTAAACCACGAGATAATATTAATAAAAAAAATTCAATGCCACCATTAATTTCAATTATTTTAAATAAAGATGATATTCCATCAACTTCAAATGCACCCATTTCCAATTCATCAAATAATTTATCAAAATCTTTTAATAATGATATTAATAGATTAGATATACCAAAATCATTATTTAATAATATTAAATCAATTGATAAAAATTCGATTGACCAATTAACTTTAAAATATATTTATATTTTAACAGATTTATCATATCTTAAATATAAATTTCTTAAATCTCATACTAAAATTAATAATTTAATTAAATCAAATTTTACAAGAAAAAATATTTCAGAAAAGGATGAATCAAATGCACTTGATCGAATAAGTTTAGAAACTGAAAAATTTCATGAATTAGAATTTATTATAATGCGTTTAGTTTATTTACAAAAGGTTTTCCAATCACATTTTCAACCTTTAATTGATCAAATACAGGTGTGTAATAGTAATAATAATAATTGTAATAGAAAGAAAGAAATATAAGAAGAAACCTAAACTTACATAATAGAATAAAATTTCGCGTCAAAATAAACCTCAAAATAAAAATAAACTTCCCCCTTTCATCGCAATTCAAATTGGTGATGGAATTTGATTTTGATCCAATGTTTTCTATATTTTGCTTTCTTTTCAATTTTAATATTACTTTTACTTTTACTTTTACTTCATTTCATTTGTTTTTTTTTTCTTTTTCTTAAATAATATTGCTTTCTTATCATCTAATTCTATGCATATTTAAATACCCCCTTTCTTATTTTTTTAATTAATATTTTTAGCATAATCATAAATAACAAATAATATAAAACTAAATCATAATAATAATCAATACTTTAAATGAATAAAGAAAATAGAAATCCTACTTCATTCGCTCGAAAAGCAGCTAAAACTGCAATTATACGCTCTAATAAAACTCCGGAAAATATACTAAATAATAATAACAACAACAATCAAATCAATAACAATAACAATAACAATAACAATAACAATATCAATAACAACAATAATAATAATGCAATTTATAATAAACAATTTCAAAATAATCAAATTGATAAAGTTGTAGAATCTGTTGCTAATGCAACTAAAAGATTATCTCAACAATCAAATCATTCAAATTCAAGTAAAATGAAAGTAGAAAATAGAGTTGGTCCTTGGAGATTAGGTAGAACTTTGGGTAAAGGTTCAACAGGTCGTGTTAGATTAGCTAAACATACAGTTACTAGTCAATTAGCTGCAATTAAAATTGTACCTAAAAATATTATAGATTTTGATATAAATAATAATAATAATAATAATAATAATAATAATAATAATATTAATAATAATAATAATAATAATAATAATAATAATAACTCAAATTCAAAGAAAAAAAAGGCTAAAAAGCCAAAAGTTGATGAAAATGGTTTACCTTATGGAATTGAAAGAGAAATAATTATAATGAAACTAATTTCTCATCCAAATATAATGGCTTTATATGATGTTTGGGAAAATAAAAATGAATTATTTTTAGTCTTAGAATATGTTGAAGGTGGTGAATTATTTGATTTTTTAATTAATAATGGTAAATTAAATGAATCTGATGCTGTTAAATATTTTAGAATGATAATAAATGGTGTATCTTATTGTCATAAATTTAATATTTGTCATAGAGATTTGAAACCTGAAAATATCTTATTAGATCAAAATGGTAAAATTAAAATAGCCGATTTTGGTATGGCTGCTTTAGAAACTCAACAAAAATTACTTGAAACTTCTTGTGGTTCTCCTCATTATGCTTCACCTGAAATTGTTGCTGGTAAAAATTATCATGGTTCACCAAGTGATGTTTGGTCTTGTGGTGTTATATTATTTGCTTTATTAACTGGTCATTTACCATTCGACGATCCAAATATTCGTAAATTATTACTTAAAGTTCAAACAGGTAAATTTCATATGCCTTCAAATTTATCAAATGATGCAAGAGATTTAATTTGGTCAATGTTAAGAATTAATCCAAATGAAAGAATTAAAATTGAAGATATCTCAAATCATCCATTAATGTTAAAATATCCTGATGATTCAATTAATAATGAAGTTGAAGATAAATTAGATCATTTAGATATTTCAGTTCCCGTATCTAAAATTGATTTTGATATTCTAAATAATTTGAAAACTTTATGGAATGGAGTACCTGAATCTCATATAATAAAAATGTTACAAAATAATCATAGAAATCCTGAGAAAATGTTTTATTATTTATTAGAAAATTATAAATTAACTCATGCTAATGAATCAAATTTACCTGATTTAAAACATTCAATCTCTAAGACAACTTTGAGAGTAAGTAGTTATACCAATAATAATAATATATCATCTGATAATTCAACTAATAATTCAAATAGAAACTCTTCAAGAACTGCAAAACCATTACCAGGATCTACAAGTACTGTAATAACTACAATTTATGATAAAGATGGAGAAGTTTTAAAATCTGAAAGTCAAGAGATAAAACCAATAAATAAATTGAAAAGGAAGAAATCATCAAATAATAATTTAAGAATTGTTGCATCTACTTCATATAATAAATCTATCTCATTTCAAAAAATTAGACGTGATACATCATCAACATTATCAATTGTTAATATGTCAAGAAATTTAAGTATATTGCCAGATTCTAATCATTATTTACCGAGAGATAGACAATCAAGTGTAAAACTTGATAAACATATAGATCAAATACCACCTTCTAAATCATACACTATGAACCCTAAAGATTTACCTGAATTACCAGATCTTAATGATTATAAATATTTAGTTAATAGTATTTTTGATTCTAAATATTCAGATAAAGATTTAAGAAATAACAAAACAAATAATGATAAATTAAAGGAAAAAAGTAGAGTCGAAGATGATATAATTATACTTGATATTGCTGATTCAACAGATGATCCAACCGATAATTCAATTTCAGTAGATACCTTTAATAATTCATCTAGAGTCGAGACAAGTACGGAAAATACAGCTCCAGCGAGTAAATTAGAAAAATTAAGAAAAGATCTTGGAATTAAAAATAATAATCCATCTAATAATCATAGAAACTTTTCAAGTTTGAAATCCATTAGATCATCATCAACAAGAAGACTTAATACTTTTTTACAAGAAGAATATAAAAATGTTAAAGTTAATGATTTCAATTCAATTCATGCCAACAGTACTGTAAATACTCATAGAACACAACCATCTGTTACATATTCACATAAAACACAAAAATCAATGACATCATCAACTTATAGTTTACATTCAGCAGTTGAAGTTAAAATGATGTCACCAACATTAGAGGAACTAAGAAAAATGAATGAAGGTAGAGTATTTGAGGATGCTGATGAATCTAAAAAGAATTTAAATCTGATAAGTGTTGAAAATGTTTCAACTATTCATAAAAATATTATTCCAAATGTAAATATAAATGAAAATAGGAAATCTGAAATTAGAAATTCATTATTAACTGTTTCAACAAATGATGTTGTTCCAATTGAACCTAAAATCAATAAAATTACATTAAATGATATCAATGAACCTGCAAATTCAATGTACGCAGATGCTGAAGAATACCCACATTTAACATCAGAAAATCAAGATACTTTTGATTCAGAAATAACTGGTTCATTATACACTTCATTAGAGGAACAACCTCAAAAAACTGAAAATAAATCAAGAGGGAGATTTGTTAAAGGAAATGATCATGATATTAGATTATCAATGAAACCAGCAAATTATGATGAAACTGATCAAGCTAAGTATATTAGACATGCACCTACATCTCCCAATCCACACCCTTTCAGAACTGCAATAAATGAAAATCTTAATGTTGTTAATTGTACTTCTGGATCACAAAAACGAACTAATATTGCAAAACCAGAGTTACCAACAGATAATTACGTTGAAATTCAACATGTTAAACCTGCTAAAAAATCCAATTGGATTAAAAAGGTTTTTGCAGCATTTAACAAAAAATCTCAAAATACAGATAAACTAATCAATGATAGCACTAAAAAGACTAAAAATAGATCATCATCAATCCCAAACAAAAGTAAATCACAAAGAGCATCAACATTCTTTAATAATATCTCATCATTAAAATTCAACAGGGCTAGTTATAAAGGTAATACCAATTCATTGTTTAATACAGAATATTTAATTGATAGTGATACAGTTACAAAGGATGCATTAGTTAAAAAAATTCTTGAAGATTCCAGAACACAAATACTTAAATTGATGAGGACGGAATCTGCGCCTTCTGGTCATAATTATATTTTTGAAGTATCAAATCTTGATACTAAATTTGCTGTTAATATCATTGAAAAAGTTGGATCAGAATATGGTTTTGGAGGATGTTACATTAAGTTAATTAAATTAGGGGGTAATAAAAAATCTTTTGAATATTGGTGTACTATTATCAAAAATATTATCTTGGAAATGGAAAAAATGGAACAATTATAGACTTATTTAAAAAAAAACTGATTGTAAGTAGACGCACTTTATAAATCTAAAACACTCAAACATGTAAAATGAACAATAATTGAATGTTGTAAACCTGTATTAGTTTATATTATTTATATTATAATTTAAGACTGTTATCAGGTGACCATGAATGTTGGGAATTAGTAGGGCTGATTGCGGAGTGTTTATTCTGGAGATAAAAGTCCGGAAGAAGCTTGTTTTTTGGCACCATTTTTTGTGTCATCAAAACGTTATAATGTATCATCTAAAAGTTTAACTATATATTATATTTTGTAAATTACTAAGTGTGAATTAAAAAATACCAAACTACATTTTAAATAACATGTGGGGAGTATGTATTATACATTTAAAAAAAAGCCGCACAATGTTTGTTTTGAATTACAGCCGTTTAGAAGAAAACCAAAAAAAACCGTTATGAAAACAAAAGCCCTTTTTTTACCAAAAAGGGAGAATTTCGGGGTTAACATCCTTATGCTTTTGCCTATTTAAGAAATAGTTTTTACATTTAGATCAAATTTTTATAAATCCGACCTCTTTAGTTTATTGTGTCTTTGAAAAAATGTATTTACAGTTTGTTATTTGAAACAACTAAATTTTTCTTAGAAATTTCAAATTCCGGATTTTTTTTAAATATTGTGGATCAGAGGTTCATTAGACAATAATGAATCTTATGAAAATCTTTTGTATACATAGTGAATTCATAAATAGCTTAAGCTATTCTCTTATCTTATCAAATACGAAATAAAAAGGGGGGGGGGGGAAGGGTTTATTTGTGCATGTGATTTAGTGAACTTGTTATCAGCAAATCAATATTCGACAATAGGTTTTTTCTTTAAATGATAATTACTCCATTTTTTTATAAAGAATCTTATCCATAATATACTTACTAAAAAATACGATGGATTGCCCCTTTATTGGGATTGTGTACAAAGGTTATGTTACTATGTTACTATAAAGGTAATAAACTGCTCATCAAACTACCGTTATTTTTTTCGAAGTGCCGGTTTGATTTGTTTCATGCCAACTTTTATCAACTTTACAATTTTAATACACAGTAACTTGAACTAAATTCTATACAATATCGTAGACTTTACGAAAAAATTTAAGGGAAAATGCAACATTCAAATATATAGCTCATCGCAAAAGCTCTAAAACTTCACTACGGACTACTTTATTCCGCATATTAGAGAGGATAATTGAAAGCCATTTCTAAATATAGACCGTTAAACCAGGAATTTGTGTATATAGTGAAACTAACCTTTTTCTTTTTTTGCACTGAAAATAGTTAATTGGCATTCCTAGTGTGCGGCTTATAAAGAATTTTTTTAAGTTGCTTTATAGTCTGCGGCTTTTTTTCTTTTCAACGGTATTTTCTCGTTTCTTTTTTTTGTTTCTAGTTTTCTCATTTAACTTATACCAGCTGTTATCCTTTTTTTGATAATCCCTATCGATGATGCTGTTTTTCTTAGCTCTTTTCTAAAACTCTCTTCGTTTTCTTTCCTTTTTTGCTATTCACTGATCACTCATTCAATTGTTACTATACCTCAAGGTTTATATACTATAATTCATAACACACATATACAACTGCTCAGTCATCCGAGTAGTATATTTAGTAAAAGGGTTATCATTATCAGCTTATATCATATATATATCCTCTATTCATACATTTTAGATCATAGTTTTGCTTAGATCTCTCATCAATATACTATACAGATTTTTTTTAGATTATTAAAAATCAAAACCACCCATATAAAGAAAATAAACCATGGATATACCGACCGTTAGAATTGTCGTTGCTGGAGATTTAGGAACAGGAAAATCAAGTTTGATCAATTTTTATGTTCACTCCATTTTTGCTGCTGAATTTGATTCAACTATTGAAGTAACACACAAAAAGCAAGTCAATATCAAAGGTAAACTTTACAATATAGAAATTGTTGATACAGTTGATAATGAATTTCAAAATGAAGAACAAAGAAAATTACTGTATCAAACTTGTGATGTTATTATTTTAACTTATGCTATCGATGATATGGAAAGTTTTAAAAATTTATATCTGAGATATGCAAATCTACCAATTAATGAAGAAGATGGTGAAAAAAAGCTTACATATTTGAATGGTAGAATAAAATGTTTACCACCAATAATCGTTGTTGGTAATAAGATCGATCTAGAAATGGCAAGACAAGTTGATTTTCATGCTGCAAATAAAGCTTCAAAAGAGTTAAACATACCAACATTCATGCAATGTAGTGCGGCAACCAACTATAATGTTGATGAACTGTTTGAAACTGCTATTGAAGCTGGGTATAAATATTCTCAACTTGATCATGATATGACTCATATATACGCCGAGGAGGAAGATAGTCAGATGAAAAGTTCAGATAGAAGAAATAATTCTAGTTGTAGTTCATTAGCTTCAAGACAAACTATGCCTAATAATCAAAACTCTTCAAATAATAGTAGCAGTAGCCCAGAGGGTACTTCTCCTAAACATCAAAAAGGCGGTAAAAAAATTCAAAGAATTCAATCAATTAATGAAGATGATGCAGTTATATCTAACAACATAGACGATTCATTAGAATCTGATACACCAGCTCAGGTGATAACTACCAAAGTTTCAACTTCAAATCCAAAGCAAATACCTAAACACGTTTCCAAAGCAGCACCTAAACCGACTAAACATTCAGATTCTTGCTGTATTATTGTGTGATGCACTGTATATTGTACAATACGAGATCTTTGTATTATAATTGTTAACTCTTTTTTTGCTGAAGCTACTATTTTTCTTCATGTTTTATAGAACTGTTTGTTGTGATCGTTCGTTCAATAAACTTTTAGACAAAGCAACCAATTCTCAAAGGGTATCACACTTTTACTTATTATAGTATATAAATTAAAAAGTATACAATGATTTGTTTCATTCTATCTCCACTTCTACCCTTTTTATAGATTCGATTATATATCACTTTTCAGTTACTGTGCTATATCACCACTTCTTTATAGACTTAATATATTAATTTGCAAAATTTTTTTACACTAAATTTTTCCCAACAAAATGTTAACACGAAAGCTTATAAAAATTACATGATCAGTGCAATAGTTTGACAGTGTCTACTTTATTTGTTTCAAAGCACATCACCAATTAGATACAGGAGGAAAAGTACTACATAACACACATATTGACTTAATTAATAGTGTATAATCCCAGTGTACAATACAGTTATGAATGTGCTATGATTTTTAAAATTTCTCTTTTGATTAAATTAATCAGCATTTTTGAAAAAGATAGAACATGTCTTAATCAATGGTGATCTACATTCTAGTTCAACTTAAAGCTATTATCACATTCAGTTTTGTTGCATTCACTGATAATGAAGCACATTCAACATTTTCTATAGTTTAGATGATTTTATTTTTGTTAAATATATTTGCACTTGAAAATGTGTTCAATAAAGAGTCATTAGGTACAATACCGGTATTCCATCAAGCTGTTAATAGCTATTAAGTCTAATAAAATTATAATACTATAAGAAGTGCAAAATGCTGAAAACATCTTGCTGCCTAACAAACACGGATTCAAAATTAACGGTGCTTCCAATACTTATATTCGCAGAATCTATTTTTAGAGATACATGCATAGTACCTTAAATTCAGTAGTCTAATTTATACATTTTTACAAAACTTTGTTTTTCAAGAAAGGGATAAGTTTTTGTTGATTCTGAAAGAATACATCAATTTTCATATGGTCTCAAACACTACATTGGGTCGTCACCATTAATGGCTGTAAAAGTAGTTTAAAATATATTAGTCAACGTTTGCTCCCACAAATGGCATTTTCTGTGAGAAAAAAAATTAAACCGTGACCTGAGTATGCGGCGGTTCCTGGTTGCATCTCAAAATTGACGTTTTTCAATTAATAGATCTTTCTTGCCCAGTTGCCCAAAATAATGTCATGAATAGAGTCATAAACCGAATTGAATGTAAAATCTAAAAATAAAAGTAACAGTTTTAAAAAGAAAACAAAAATTAATTTATGAATAAAATTTCAGGAATATGGGATAGTCGTTAATACGGGGTAAAGAAAAAGGCTCGAAAATTACTGTTACTGAATGAATTATAATTTGTCACAAATCGGTTATTATCTAGAAATTTCAATAGAAACGATATTAATAATAATATAGAGTAAAGTCTTAGTATTATGAGTAAGTTTCATAACGGTCTATGAACTGATTTCTGAAACCTCTTTAAAAAAGTTCATAGTTACCATATATTAATGTCAGAGAGCAAGTTAACCAATGTAACAAACTCACTAACTTCCACACAAATTAGTTTACCTAAGAAAGATTACAAACGGACTAATCTATTCAATCTTTGTTAAAAAGCGTCGGGTGGTGATCAAGTTGATTATTCCCTTTCCAGGGAATGCGTCCTTAGTGATCCTACTGAAATATAAATAATTTTTTTTAATAATAATTAAAGTACAATTTCTTACTATTACTACTACTATAACAATGTTTGGAAACTTTCTTATTATTACGGTGAAGTTCAAAAGCTAGTCTAGTTTACTCTCTATAGCCTGCCATCCACTCTAAACCCAGTATTACAGGTTCTATGATAAACTGAACCAGTAGCACAACTGTCTCTAATGTCTGAGATGAACATTTAAAGTCAATGAGATTACGTAATTCCATCTTTAATTGGTAAGTATACTCTACAACACAGTTCTTTACTCTAGTGTTGAAAGTGTACCTATTACTTCTTCAATTTGTCCAATGACAAATGAGTTTGAACCCAGCATAATTAATAAAAAGTGAAAAGCACTGTAGCATTATCCTATTCCGTTATCGGGGTGACATACTAATCTTGGTAAATCTTTCACTAAAACAAACATCTACTAAGTAATGGAAACCTGAGCGTGAAATAAGCACTAAGTCTAAGAACAAAACCTTTAATAAATTATAAGGTGTGGTTATCATTGTCATTGATTATCAACAATAAAACACTTCAAAAACAAAGCTGAGCCACTTTTGAAATTTGTAACTTTTTTATTTATTTACCATCTTAATTTTATTTATAATTTTAGATTCCTTATTTTTAACCTTTAGCTAATATCTACATGATTAGTACCGTTTTTAAGAGAATAGTTTAGATATTGCTATTCCAATGATACCTTTTTGAACTTCACCAAAATAAAGATGAACCTAATCGTAGTTTGAGCCCCCTAATGTAAACACAAAATGTAAACAAATAAGACTCCTCTAATGAAAAGGTAAACATTGAAATTCGAGGGTAAACATTTGAATGTACAAAATGTAAACAAAAAATCACAATTTTGACCTTTTTTCACAACTTGACCTGGTATTATCTCTACAATCAGTAGGTCTTAAGCTTAGCGGATATTATATTCATCAATGCGATCATTAGAGCATTAAGTTGATACAAAAAACTCGAAAATTGATTTTTTAAGGGGTCTTATCTATGTAGTATCACTAAGGATTAAATTAGATGTGATGTTTATGTAATCAACTATTTCGGTTAGTGACGGTCTGCAAAAAAATTATTTTGAAAATTGCTTCGGTAAACTACGGATAAGTACGGTTATCAATAGGCTTTTTCATATTTGAGCCTTTTGTAGCCGAAGTTTTTAAAATGATGATGAAGAATCTTCACTGTTAATAAAGAGCTCTACATTTCCACCTTTTTCATCATTATATAAACCCGCAAGAGTCTTTTCACATTTCATTACTTTCACTGTGTGTTACCTTAAAGTATAGTCTTTGGATTATTTTCAATTTCATTTACATAGTAATATATTAACTAACCCTCACTCAGTATATTAGAAACCCTATTCGGGCAAACGGGTATTCCACTTTTATTTTACTATAGTGTCGGCGTTAAGGTTAATATAAGTTCCGATTTCCTTTTTTGGAATTTCCGAATTGCTCACAAATTCATTTTTTCTCATTAAAACTATGATTTCTAGGGATTTTCGGAAGTATTGCGGGTAGTTTATTTCTTATAATATACCAAATTACATGGTAAAATTTACCCTTTAGCTAGAGTTATGTAGCTGTAAATACGATTATACTACAAAAACTAAACCAAACTACGATCTTATCAGTGCCCAATTTCCCCAGATTTGAAAGTAGAAAAAAAAGATAAACAAATCTCAAAAATAACGGGGAAAATAGAGATAATTACAGCTTTCTCCGTTGACGGCATGAAAAATTTGTCAATTTTATGTTGCAGTCATTTTCAATAATCTATTTTGTGGAGAGTATTTGTAAATGAATCATATATAATTTACAATTTTCAAATCAAGAGAAAGACCCTTTACTAATGTTTAAGTGCTTATTCTTATATTTCCGCTACTACTTCTATCTTTTTGATCTATTTAGGCCTTGTTCTAAATATTTTTAATATTTCTCTTCTTTTTGACTCTATCAATCACACAAATGAGTGCTAAAGCTAGTATAGAGCTAACTTCCATAAAGACAGATTCAAGTTCAGCAGACATAGAGTCTGTTAATCCAGTTAATGATTTACAACTGCCCTTAAGTGAAAAGAATGCAAAAGTTGAACAACTTGCTCAAGAGCATAATCTTGATCATAAAAAATTAATGTGGAAGATTGACCTCTGTGTTGTTCCTCCATTTTGTTTATTATACTTTTTAGCTTTCTTAGATAGAGTTAATATTTCAAATGCTAAAATTTATGGTATGGAAGAAAGTTTGAATTTAACAAGTAATCAATATTCAGTTGCTTTAACCGTTTTCTTTGTTCCTTATATCATCTTTGAAATTTTATCAAATTATATGTTAAAATCAATTAAACCTCACATGTGGTTATCTGCAATGATTCTTTTATTTGGTGTTGTTACAATTTGTATGGCTTATTCAAGAAATTATGGTGGTATTGTTGTCTGTAGATTATTTTTGGGTATTTTTGAAGCTGGGTCCTTCCCATCAATTTTTTATATTATGGCTAACTTTTATTCATCAGCAGAATCACAAAGAAGATTCTCATTCTTTTTCAGTTGCACCTGTTTAGCAGGTGGTTGTGCAGGTGCTTTAGCTTATAGAATTCATGATTTAGACGGTAAACATGGTTTAAGCTCATGGCAATGGATTTACATTATAGAAGGTTCATTCACTGCAGGTTTAGCTATCTTATTATATTTCATTGTTCCAGATTTCCCAGAAAACTGTAGATTCTTAAATGAAAATGAAAGATCATTCATCAAGAAGAAGTTAGAAGTTTATTCAGGTAATTCAGGTTTTGAAATTAAACAAACTTGGAAAGATGTGGGTAAAGTTATGAAAGATCCTGTTATTTACATTTGTGCTATCTGTTACTTCAGTTTCATTGTTCCTGCTTATTCTTATGCCTTCTTTGCTCCAACTATTATTAAGGAAATGGGTTATGTTGCTATGGAAGCACAAAGTCATTCAATTTATCCATGGTTAGCATCTATGGGTTTTAGTATTATGCTTGCATTTATTTCTGATTACTTCTACATTAGAATACCATTTGCAATTTTAGCTTGTTTGGTTTCTATCTGTGGTTTCGGTATGGTCATTGGTTCTCCACATGAACCTCACGTTAGATATGGTGGTTGTTTCATGCTTGCAGCAGGTTTATATACTGGTATGCCAATCTTAATTTGTTGGGTTTCACTAAACTTCTCAGGTCATACAAGAAAGAGTGTCGGTACTGCTTTTATCATTGGTTTTGGTAATATTGGTGGTATTGTTGCATCTTTCATTTTCCCTAATACTGATGCTCCAAGATACCTTAAAGGTTTTGGTATCAGTTTAGCTTTTGTTTTACTTGCATTAATAATGTGTTTAACTTACTGTGGTTACTTAGCATGGTTAAACAAAAAGAAACAATCACCTGAATATAGAGCTGCTTGGGAACAGTTAGATTCCAGAGAACAAATTATGAAAGGTGATTTGAACCCAGATTTCAAATACTTATACTAGATGCTCTTGCATTATATATAGTTTTGTACTTTCCTTACTACTTTTTATGATGTGCTTTTCTTATATAGACTAATTTATTTAATTTTCAAGATATACTCTAGACAAAAGATCAACTAAAACTATAAGCATTTCTGAAATTTAATAGAAAATTATACAAAGATTAGAAGGAGATCGGATAGAAGTTAAGCCGAGAAATTAACCCGAGAAATACAAATGTTAATTAAGATTTATTAAGTCTACTACATCTATTTCCTAACAAAGAATCCGAAGCTATCTAGATTGTTCCTTAACTTTATTTAAGAAACATTCCCTGAAAAATGATAAAATATGTTATTAATTTACCGCATTAGGAAATTTTCATAAACCAGCCATATTTTTTTTTGATTTTCCCATCAAGTTTGTTCCTTAGGTATAGGATATTGGATATTTTTAGTCAATTGATACAAATCCTTCCGGAGACTAGTTTTTTATGATAGATGTTTTACTTCGTCTAATATTTTGGGCAATTAATAAAGAATCGACTTTCAATTCAACTTCTGGTAAGCTATAAAATATTTTCCAGTTTTTGAGAAAGATAGTGCATAAGACATCAAAATGTCTAATTTACATATCAAAACTAGAGCAACATTTAGTTGGGGAGGAGATCCGAAGTCCAATCAATTGGGTTTTATGGAAGGTGATGTTATTGACATTCTGAAAATAGTGAACGATGGTGTTTATTTTGGGGAATCACAGAGAACTAAATTGAAAGGATTTTTTCCAAGTGATTATGTTGATAATGAACCTATAATGGAGGAATTGAATAAAACAACTAAAACCTCTACGCCCTCCACTCCAACTTCTCTCAGTTCTAAAAATAATAGTTCTAATTCTCTATTTACTTTACGTAAAAAAGATACGATCCATAATTCTAGTTCAAACACAGACATTTCCACATTAATAGATAACGATTGTTCAGATAGCCTACGTAGTTCAGAGATTAAAAACCCAGAATTGAAATCATCCAAAAAATTTACATCATCATATGTTCAACAACTTTTAGATTCTTCAACATTAAGTACAGATACAAATACTTCATCAACATTTGGTCATTCCGATTTTAGCGCAACTTCAGCTGGATCTTTTATGCGCCATAAGGATGACTATGAATCAAAACTACACAACTTAATGAATTCTAATATTCAGTACAATACTTCAACGCGTAATGCATTAAATGATATTATAGAGAAGAACGAAAAGAAGAAATCATCATCAAATTTATTCAAAAACTTTTTAGGATCTAGAAATGATGATGGTCCTAGTTTTGATGATCGAATATATCTTTCATCCGTTGAAAAAATGAGTCAAATTAAAATAAGTGATACATCAATGTATGAGTATCACGAACATGCTAATATATCACACCAACATAGTCAACAATCTTTGAATTTTTCAGATTCTGAAAGAACAAAGACGATTTCCGGTCACGACAGAGCAAAAAGAAAAGAAAGAGTTTTAGGTGAACAACCTGATCTAATTTTAAAACCACAAGAATGCATCAATCATGTTAACTACGAAGAAAGAGATGCATCTGTTTCAATGAATAGAAATGTAAGCTATAATTTAGATACAATGGATTTCAGTAAAGTTGACCGTTACATTGATAAAATTGAGCACAATCCATATGATAGTCCACAAAAATTTACCAAGGAGACAATTTTAAGAAAGTTTAAAAGAGAATCTGAGGTGTGTCGTGCTATCTATAACTACTTGACCAAGAATTTCAGTTTAGTCAGCAGAACAGATGAAATAATCAGTACTAAGAGAATGTTTGAATCTCATAAATTAACAGAAATAATGCACTCAAGAACTTGCACACCTCACCAACTAACGTGGATGTTTTATTTAATGGCAGATACTGCAGGTTTAGAAGTTGAAATTATCTTAGGTTATTTAAAACATCCATTTGTTCTGAATGAAACAATCACTGATGCCAAAAAGAGATTGATAATAAATCATTCATGGATTAGTATCAAAGTTGATGGAGAATACAGATTTGTTGATGTTTCTTTGGGTAATCCCACAAATGAAGTTAGCAATGAATATTCTGAAATATGGGATATTAACTCTACAAGAAAGTTTTATTTTTTAACAAGACCATTTCATTTGATTCATACACACAGTCCAAGATTTATTGATCAACAACATATTGTTCCACCAATTGATATTGTTGCACAGTTATCATTACCACCACTTTATCCACATGCTATGATCGAGGGTATCTCTTTACATAAGTTTAATACTAGTTTATTTCATTTAAGAGATCTTGAACTATATGATTTTGAACTTGAAGTTCCAGAAGATTATATTCTTCAGGGTAAATTTAAACCATATGATGAAGGATATAATACCGAAGACTCTTTTGTTCAATTTTATTATAGAAACAATAAAAGAATAGCACATTTTCAAGGTATAATGTCAAAGAATTGCCCAGTTGGTTTTGTTTATGTTATTGGTAAAAGTGAGTTTTCAAGAAAATGGAATTTACTTATGAGTATTCCTTGTTTCCATCAAGGTAAATGGAAACCTTTGCAATGGGTTAAAAAAGTACCTGGACTGAATGGAGTTGATGTTTACTTAAAAGAGCCAAAAATAAATAATCTTAAGGTCGGTGAACAAAAGTTTGATATTAGAGTTTTTGGAAAATCAGATTGGGTTAAAGAAGTTAAAAACTTTTATCATGGTGTATTAAAGCTGGGGCTATTTTCTCCTAGTAAAGATATTATGGAACTTGATATTCATGAAAACAAATATCTTGGTAAAATTAATTTAAATCAGCCTGGTACATGGAGGTTAGGTGTCTTGGATGTAAAGCAAAGAAGATGGAAAATTATATCTGAGTGGAATGTTGAATGACAAAAAATCGCATTATAATGGAATTAAAAGTATAAAGTTTATAGACATACATCTTCAATAAGTAGTCAAATAATTAATAAAAAATTTCAAACAGAAGCATAATTAGAGTACGACTACTAAGTAAAGTTAAAAAGAAAGAGCTAAAATAATCAAGAATAAAAGTAAACCAAAAAGCGTTATTTTAAGTATAATCCCTGTAACCTAAAGCATTTCAGATTGTTTTTATGAAATATCTTCCAGGCTATTTTCCATTGCTTCCCGTATATCATCTTCGATAAGATGATCGTAGTTAGGAGGAACTTCCAGTGTTCTTAAAGTAACCTCATCAGCATCCAGTTCATCATCCGTAAATTCTGCGGGTTGATTAAGTTCATTATTTTTCACTACTTCTTCAAACTCGGGTAATTCTATATCTTCAAAATCACTTGCATCTAATAATACATCATTATTGAATCTTTGATATAATGGCGGTGGCATCTGTTCACCTCTTAAAGGTCCTAAAGCCCATTTCTTAACATTTGCTTCAATGAAAACATATCCCATTTGTCCAAAATTAACATCAATTCTACATGGGTTTTTACTTCCAACAGTTGGGAACAATTGAACATTCTTAGGCATTCTTACATGTCCACCAATTTTAGATTCTGATAATTTTTTACCATTTCTAGTGAAAAATACAACTCTTGTTTGTCTTCTAAAACCTATTCCAATAACATCACCCTTTTCAAGTTGTGGAAACGCATTATATCCTAGTTTAAACTCCGTTAAGGGGAATGGATAATTATGTCTTCGATCTCCAACTGAATCATATGCAACACTATGTATGTAACGCCCTGGTAAAATAAATGAAGGATAAGGGTATGTTGATAAACCTAATGATATAAGTGTATTATTTTTGAACTCTTCGGGTATTTGAAAGATTTTGAACTCAATATAATAGACATCTTTGGTATTTGGTATGGGTAAATTTGATTGGATTGATATTGGTATATTTTTTGTTTTGAAAGTAATTTCTGTTTTATTTTCAATAGTGATTGAATGTCTATTTTCAGGTGTTTCTATAAATTCCCAAGCGTGTACACCCTTTTCTTTAATCATATCAAGTTGCCAGTTTGCTAGATTCATTTTAGCAAATCCATTTAATTTTATGTATTCCTTTGCCTGAAAGTAAATTTCTTGATCATCTGGAGATAATAATGTCAGTGCTGTAGTATCATTCTCAACTTCTTCCATTTCACTATACAGTAAATTAGATTCATCATTATCGTTATCAGATGTTTCATTGCCTGGGGAACAACAACATTTTTGAACTAACAATACAACCAAAAACAATAAAGGTATTATCAGAAATGATGCAGATACGAATAAGAATGATAACAGTGGATCTTCTGGTTCCTCATTGTGTTTATTGATACTAAAACCTTGTTCATTTATATCATTTATATCATTTGGTAAGGATCTGAAATGCACTTTGTCAATATCGCTATTAGATAGATAAGGCATTATTAAGAATTAATATATTCTTTCTTGAAATACTATACGGGATATAATATAATAATAGTAATGTTACCTGTTATTTGAGTTTGCCAAAATGATTATTTGCCTCTCACGTATGACTTCAGTTGAACTCCACTAATTTAAGCTTGTACCTTTGCAAACAGGACATATAATCAGCAAGTTAAGACAGTATAGAGAAACCTGTAAAAAAAGAAATCCACATTTTGCATGATGACGATTCCTCACAAAATCAAAAAAATCTGTGTTCTTCACCTTTTCTGTGGGTGAATCTTTTACATGACACGGGTTTTCAGATTGGTTATCTGTGGAAAGGTTTTAATATTGAGTAGATACGTATATGGAGAAATATCAGACTGTTTAAATGAATGGAATAATTGATAATTATACAAAATCTAAAAAGTTAGGTGAAGGTACTTATGCGGTTGTCTATTTAGGTACCCAAATCTCTACTAGTAGAGAAGTTGCAATAAAGGAAATTAAAACTGAGGGTTTCAAGGATGGATTGGATATGTCTGCTATTCGAGAAGTGAAATATTTACAAGAGATTAAACATCCAAATGTTATTGAACTTATAGATGTCTTTAGTGACAGTAAACAAAATTTAAATTTAGTTCTTGAAGTGTTACCAAGTGATTTAGAGAAAATATTACGTGATAAAAATATTGTCATCGGAGGTGTTGATGTTAAACGTTGGCTATTAATGCTTTTAAGAGGTGTCTATCATTGCCATAGAAATGGAATATTACATCGAGATTTGAAACCAAATAATTTATTAATGGATAGATTAGGAAATCTGAAGATTGCCGATTTTGGTCTTGCACGATGTTTAAGTCAACCTGATGAAAAGTTAACATCAAACGTTGTCACCAGATGGTATAGAGCACCTGAACTTTTATTTGGTGCAAGACATTATACAGGTGCAGTTGATGTATGGGCAGTTGGTACAATTTTCGCTGAAATGATGTTACGTACACCGTATTTACCAGGATCTGATGATGCAAATCAATTAGTTATAACTATACAAGCATTGGGTACACCAACAGAGGACATATGGCCTGGTGTTTCACATTTACCATTATACAATAACTTGACTATATATCCTCAACCTACAAGAAATGAACTTCGAAGGAGATTTGCAGCGGCTAGTGATAATGCACTTACATTATTAGAAGGAATGATGATACTGAATCCATCTAAGAGATGGACATGTGAACAAGCTCTCATGAGTACATATTTCGTAGAAGAACCTACTCCATAGATTATTTATTTTATAATATATTAATAAGGGAAGACATTTCGTAATCAAGAAAATTTTTTATTTTTCACTGTGAAATAATTATTTTATTATAAAAAAATTTTAACTTTGTCTTTTTCCCTTTTGGATAGGAAACAAGACCCAACTGCTGTATAAAAACTACTAAGATGCAGACTAGATCGAACATATTTACCTGTAACTCATGTCAAATTCAATTTTCACTTTCAGAAGATCAAAGAAATCATATGAAAGGAGAATGGCACAGATATAACTTAAAAAGAAGAGTGGCTCAATTACCACCAATAGATGAAGAATTATTTACGTCAAAAGTTGCAGTTCTTGATAAAAAGAAGGAAGAAGAAGAGAGAGATTCTAAATTAGCAGAAGATTTAGACAATCTTCAATTAAGTGCTAAACAATTACGTAAAAAGCAACGTGAAGAATTACTTGAAAAGAAGAGAAAATTATTAGAACTTGCAAAGAACAGATTAGTCAGTAATGGTGGTCGTGTTAAAATGGGAGAAGATGGTAAAATAATAGTTGAAAAGAAGGAGCCTACTGCAGAAGAACAAAAATTAAAGGAAGAAGTTAAAGAAGCTATCATAAAAGAAGATAAAGAAAATGAAGTTGACGAAGAAGCTTTAATAAAGGAAAAACTTGCAAATAAAGTTGAAGTTCCAGTCACTAAATGTATCTTTTGTAAAGCTGAATCTTTTGAAAACGTTGAAGGAACTTTTGAACATTTATTCAAAAAGCACGGAATGTACGTCCCAGAAAGAAAATATCTTCAAAACCCAGAAGGTTTATTATCATACTTATATGAAAAAATTGGTTTTGGTAATGTTTGTTTATCGTGTAGCTTTCAAGGTAGAAACTTTCAAAGTATCATTCAACATATGCTAAGTAAAAACCATATAAAGATTCCATATGAAAATGAAGATGAAAAACTTGAAATCAGTGATTTCTATGATTTCTCAAAGACTTACGAAGTTGAGTATGAAGAAGGAGCTAATGATGGTGAATGGGAGGATGTTGATGAAGAAGAATTAGAGGAAGATGATGATATTGAAGGTGAAAAATTATATGCTTCAGATTATGGATTACATTTACCAAATGGTGTTGTTTTAGGACATCGTTCCCTTGTGAAATATTATAAACAAAACTTGAAACCTGAAAAGGAATGGTCTGAAGGTCAAGGTACTGTTATGGCTGCTGAAACTAGAAAATTCGTTAATACTATAGATTCTAAGGCAGTTGCTCAACAAAAACGTGTTTGGAATAGGGAAAACAAAAGTAGAGATAGAGATGATAGACGTGCTCAAAAATTCATTAACTGGCAACCTCATTATAGAGATGAATTATTACAATAGTTATGCTGCCATGATATATACACTTATTACTCTTTACTTACCTTAATATTCTATACTATACATTGACGTTTGCTAAGATTTCATTATCTCAATATCATATATTTTGTAAATAAGTTACTTGTAGTTCTAACAAACTTTTAGCCAACTTTCAATATCACTTATTTAAAGTTTTTACAACTGCAAATATAAACATCCTATAAGTAAGGTAAAGAGAACACTCCAGTAACTGGGGATAAATCATCAGAGATAAATCAGGTAAACTTTCTTTACTACATATATTATTATTAAGACTCACACATTAACTTTTTTAAATTTCTTACTCTCATTAATGTGGGATTGTTACAATTTGGCGTATATGTTTGTTTCCACCTTTGTTTTTACAGTCTTTTGAACCACTAATCTTGATTAATACAAATTAGAGACGCGATGTACTTTGATATCGATGATATAATAGCTGAATCCCAAAAACTCACAGGTAATTTTCAAATGGAAGTTGATAATCTAGGGTTTTTGATGAATAATTCAAATAATGCCAAAATAACACCAAGAGAGAAACTTGAACTACCATTCTGGTTAATTACAGCACTTACTTTCATAACAATCCATGAAGAATCTAAAGGTACAACAAGGAATATATTTTCAGTTGAAAGACCTGAATATTTAAGTAAACTTGCAAGTAATTTTTACAAAGCTTCACCACTTAATGCAGATTTAACAGTCGTTTCACATTTCTACAAGATTGTACAAAAATGGTGTGACTTTATTGAACAACCAGAATTAGTTGATATAGTCTCTGATATGTCGATTTTACGAGCAGGTAAAATCAATGATTTATCATTTAATATATCAGATTCCCAATCAAGAGAAAATATGGAATTTTTACAAACTTTAGATAATCATGAAAAGGATTTATTGAAGGTTGCTAGTGAATCATATAATGATTTTAAAACATGGTTGAACTCTAAGTGATTCAAGTAGGGTTAAAAAGTAATTGACCAATTGATATAATGGGAGATCAGTACGATATTGTACAAAAGTCAGTTTCGTCAGTTTCTGATTGATATTGAAAAATCTTTCCCAGATAATAATGGATATCGGACACTTCATATACCCTAATTCATGAACATATATCTATAATATATATACAATGCAACCTAAGTCCATAGAGAGAGCCATCAATCAACAAAATTACGTAACCCACTATATTTAACTCAAATTGTTATTATGTCACCTTCAAATTTTCTTGAAAAATTTCATTCTTCGTTGACTTCTCTAAGCCGTTCTTCTTAGTTTATTTAAAAATTTATTTATAGATCTTCTTTTTAACTTTTACTTAATTCACAACATTCAGACATGGCTAAAATAGTTGTATTAATTTCAGGAAGTGGATCCAACTTACAAGCATTAATTGATGCAAGTACAGGTGAGAACCCAACTTTAAAGGGTGATATCTGCCGTGTTATTTCATCCAGTGATACAGCATTTGGTCTTGAAAGAGCCCAAAAGGCTGGCATTCCAACAACTATTCATACATTGAAAAGTTATAACTCTGGTATACCAAAGGGAAATAAGAAGAAGAGAAAGAGAGCTCGTGATCAATTTGATGCAGATTTAGCTAAATTAGTTATTGAGGAAAATCCAGATTTAGTTGTCTGTGCAGGTTGGATGTTAATTCTTTCATTATCATTCCTTAATCCAATAAGTAAAGCTAATATTCCAATTATTAATTTACATCCAGCATTACCAGGTACTTTTGAAGGTACTCATGCTATTGAAAGATCATGGGAAGCAGGTCAAAAGGGTGAAATTACTAAAGGTGGTTGTATGATTCATTATGTTATTGAAGCTGTTGATCTTGGTGAACCAGTTGTCGTAAAGGAAATTCCTATTATTAAAGATGAAACTGTTGAAGCTTGGGAAGAAAGAATCCATAAATTAGAACATATTGCAATTGTTGAAGGTGCTCAAGCAGCTCTTGATGCTGCAAAGAAAACAAAAACTGCAAATGTTGAAGAGGTACCTGTTGTTGCAGAAAAATCAGTTGCAGAAGAAACTCCAGCTGTTGAAGAAAAGACCGTTGAAGAAGAAACTTCAGTCACTGAAGAGCCAACCGTCGAAGAAACAGTTGCAGATGAAACCCCGGTAATTGAAGAAGCACCAGCTGTTGAAGATTTAGCAGTCGTTACTGAAGAACCAGTTGTTACTGAAGAAGAACCAGCAGTCACTGAACCAGTTGTCGAAGAAGAAAAAGTTGTTGAAGAACCTGTTGTTGCAAAAGAAGAATCAACTGTTGAAGAACCTGTCGTTGAAGAGTCAACTGCAGAAGATATAATTGAAGATACCCCAGTTGCAGAAGTTCCAGTTATTGAAACTTCCAACTCTACAGAACAACCAACTGTTGAAGCAACTCCAGTTTTAAAGAAAACATCAGCTGTTGCACTCGAGCAAGAAGTAGCACCAACTACTCCAACTTCTTCTAAAGCTTCCCGTACTTGTGGAATTTGTACTATTATGTAAAGAAATTCATGTATTCTTACTACTTAGATCCATCTTATATATATATATATATTCTATATATACCAGAAACAAATTGTACTAATTATCCATCTGTGAAGTAAAGTAGAAAGTACTGAAAAGTGAAAAATGAAAAATAATTTAATAAAAAGCTGCCGCTGAAAAAACCCTAATAAATTTCAACACCGCGGCTAATTTGAGAGAAACCCTTCCATTAACCATTTTTGGCACTTTCTGTATGGCTCAACATGAATATTGCTATCATCTTGATCTTTGCTGGATTGATATATCATTATTGTAAGCTTCTATCACTGGCTTTTATGATCATGACACGATTTTCAAGCTCCCTAACATGATATTTTCAATATAAACACAGAATAGAATATTAAGAAAATTATATCATTAGCTTAACCGTTATAAAAAACTCTTGGAGTTTCTTTTTTGGGAAGGTTAGGCGGTGTCGGTGTACATGTGGGCCAAATTTATTGGCTGAGAAATTATTTAACTCTAATGATAATTTCGTTGAAAAACGTCCATTAAAATATTCAAGTATAAAAAGGAGAGAATGGTTGAAATTTAGTATTTCATCTTAATTTAGAAGCTTCCCTTTTTCTTTTGCTTTCTTTTGAGATCGTATAAATCATCCAAACAATACATAACAAAGCAATGTCTGAATTAACACATCCAATGATTAAAGACGGCTGGTTCGCTGAAGTCTCAGATACCATGTGGCCAGGTCAAGCAATGTCCTTACGTGTTGAAAAGATCTTACATGTTGAAAAGACTAAATATCAAGATTTACTTATCTTCCAATCAACTAATTACGGTAAAGTTTTAGTTCTAGATGGTGCAATTCAAGCTACTGAAAGAGATGAATTTGCATATCAGGAAATGATTGCACATTTAGCAATTAACTCTCACCCAAATCCAAAGAAAGTTTTAGTTATCGGTGGTGGTGATGGTGGTGTTCTTAGAGAAATTATTAAACATGAATGTGTCGAAGAAGCTGTGCTATGTGATATTGATGAAGGTGTTATTATTAATTCTAAAAAATTCTTACCAGATATGGCTGTTGGTTTTGAACATCCAAAGGTTAAAGTTCATATTGGTGATGGTTTCAAATTTTTAGATGATTATAAGAATACCTTTGATGTCATTATTACTGATTCTTCTGATCCAGAAGGTCCAGCTGCTGCACTTTTCGAAAAACCATATTTCCAATTATTATCAGATGCATTAACTGAAAATGGTGTTATTACAACTCAAGCTGAATCAATTTGGATTCATTTAGATATTATTAAAAATTTAAAGAAATCATGTGCAGAAATTTTCCCAAATGTTGCTTACTCTTATTGTACAATTCCAACTTATCCAACTGGTCAAATTGGTTTTATGGTTTGTACTAAAAATAAGAATATTGATTTAACTAAACCATTAAGATCAATTGATGCAAAGGAAGAGCAAAAATTATATAGATACTATTCAAAGGAAATTCATGAAGCTTCATTCGTTTTACCAAACTTTGCAAAATATGCATTACTTGAATAAATTTAGAATTTAGTATATATATTCTTTATACATGTATTATAAAATGTTTAAATCGTAATTTACAATATTTTTTTTACTTCTGTTTTCAAATTTACTTGTAATTAATTATGATTATACCCTATGTAATTCACTTAGTTTATTCTAAAATATTCATATCATAGCTTTTAAATTCAAGCTACATCAACTTCCATTTCTTCAACATCTAATAAATTCCAAACACTTTCCTTAAGAATTGCAGTTGTACCTCTTGGAAATTTATAATTATTTTGTTTTTGTTCTCTAACATTTGGTGTAAGATAGTTTCTATATAATTGTGCATCTTTATCAAGTTCCATAACACATAAATCAACATTTGAACCAGAACCTAAATCATTCCAAATACCTGCTTGAATTGCATCACTTGCTAATTTCATTGCTTCTTCCTTAGTTAAATTTTCTTTCCAATCTTTTTCTAAAACTGCCATAGCAGCTAATGAACCACTACCAAGTGACATATAAAATCCAACATCCGTACTACCGTGAGCATGAATACTAAATAATCCAACACCTGTTGGATCAACACCTGCAACAATTAAATAAGCTCCAATATGACCTTGATATTTAAATAAATGTTGCTTAAGCATTTGCATTGCACTAACAACTCTTGGTTCTCTATTTGTATTTAATGAATGTAATTCTAAATTTGATGCAATTAACTGTGTAACCATTTCAGTATCTGCGGCAGTACCTGCACCTGCACACCAAATTTTTGGTGACAAACGATGTAATTTTTCACAATTTTTATCTGCAACAATTGGACCTGCAGTTGCTCTTGTATCAGCTGCAATAACTACACCTCCATTAAATTTACATCCAACAATCGTCGTACCTGTTGATGTTGCCTTTGGAGCTTTATATCCAGCTTCATTTATCAAATATTGATTCCTTTGATAATTGTCAAATTTAAGCCCTGCCATTTCCTATTGTTAATATATTAATGATGGTTAACAAAGTATAAGTTATATAAAATATAAAATATAAAATATAAAATACTGATAAGTTTGCCACTGAAATATAAATTTACCAATTGGTGTAGATTTCAAATTTTTGGTTTTTCGCATTTTCATGATAACTGTGGAGACGCCTGCTTTATTACTCTATCATACTGCTACTTATTACTTCTATAAGTACTCTAGGTCTGTATCTAGACGTTGTAGAAAAAAGTAATAACTATATATATATTACACGTATCTGTACTAACTGATAATAGGCCTATAAACTTTTAATATAACCCAAAATATTCCTTAACTGTACCATGTTTTCCATAACACTATAATAAAATAAGTCTCGCACCAGCTAATCTTGAAATTAGATCTCCCCAAGATTGAAGTTTCTTTATATATTGAAACAATACCGACAAGGAAACAATATAATATAATACAATGGGTGTATTTTTCTCATGCCTAAAGCCAATACAGACACAAAATGAAGAAGAAGATATTTCATCACTATCTGATGATAGAGCAAAATTAATAGAGAATGAATTAAGTACAGAATTAAGGAATAAACAATTAAATGCAATACTTAATAGTACGAATGATCATTTAATTGATATAACTACATTCAAGACAATGGTTGATTATGGATCTACAAATTCTGAACATAATGAACAACAACAAATAAATGATGGTGAAGAAGATGATTTTAATGATATTTTTAAAGTTACACCAATACCACAAGAAATAATTCAATCAGAGATTGAAAGGGAATTAAAAGGATGGTCACAAAATTACGGTGAAATTGCCGTACAGAAATATTTAAATATACCTGAACCTAAAAATAAAGAAAAACTTATTATAGATTTTGTATAATAGTTTAATAAATTAAGTTAGATTATTATTTTTATCTATATTTTATATTACTTTAAAAACAAAAGATAATATACATATTTATTGTACATAAACTATTAATAAGAAAGTTTGATTAAAAAGGATAACATTAATATATTACAATTAACGTGTTATATTTAACCAAATTTTAACATTTTCAATAAATTCTTGAGATTTTTCACGTTCATGACATTCTTGACGATTAATTTTTTCATCATCATTATTTAAATCATCATTAATTATATCATTTGATGTAACGTCATTTGATCTACCTCTTAGTGGGAATGGAACTTTTAAAGTAAATTCACAATAATTTAATCCATAACCTAATTTTAATGCAAATTTATTTGCACAAAACATACCATCTTCATCTGAATCATCATTATGATTAATTGAGAATGGTATACCTCTAATAATTTCACCATTTACACGTAATTCAGAAATATATTTTTCATCAATAATTTTATTTTGTAAATAAACATTACATGCAATATCATGACCAATTACTGCCTCTCCAGGTAATTGTAAAATATAATTTGAACCACCAATTGTACTCTTACCTGCAGGTTCCCTTATTATTGTTTCATAAATTGATGGATAGTTTATTTGACTTAAATTTTTAACATCTTTTAATAATGTAACATAATTATTTAAATTAGTTGTTGAACAAATTATAAATTTTTTAATAAATGCAGTTATATCATCGATTTCTTCAATTTTACTTGCCTTTTCAATATCATGTTTACGAATAATTGTTGGCATTTCAACCATTGATGGTGGAATTTCTATATTTTTATTTTGATTAATATCATTATTGTTGTTATTATTAGTGGTTTCAGTATTGAATTCGATTTCTTCCTCTGGTATATTATCTGCTTTTTCATCATTAACTTCTTCATCAATATAACTATCATCATTTGTTACGGTTTTCTGTTTTGATTTAGAATTTGTAGTATTTAATTTACTATTATTACTACCATTATTACTTGGTAATTTTTTATCCAGTATTTGTGATTCGAATTTTTCAATTCTTTTATTAAATGCCTTTGATAAACCTTGAGCAGATTTGAAATATGAACCTGATGTGAAAACATCTAAATAATTATCAAACATTAAATTTAAATCATTAACAAATTTTTTATAACCTGATTTACCTTTTGAGTAATTACCATTTTCTAATCTTTCATTAATTATATTAAAACATAAAGGTTCAGTTACAACATCATAAAAATCTTCAGTATTTGGATCATCCTTTGGTGGTAATTCCAAGAGGGTTTTAGATAAAGGTACTGAATTTTTATGATGTGATACTTTAAATGATAACAGATGTTTAAATATTTTTTGTAATTCATTAGTATAATCTTCTGTATCATTTTCATCTAATTCTTCATCTTCATCATCATTTGAGATGGATCTATCTTTAGATTTTGTTTCAATTTTAGGTTTCTTTGTATTTGTCTTTTTAGTTTCTGATTTCTTTGGATCTAATTTTGTATTTGTAATTGATTTTGATTTTTCAACAGTTGATAAATAATTTTTATAGTCATTAATTCTTTTCAATGCATAATTTTTAATAAGATTTGCATCATTAACAATTAAACTTTCAGGATCATTATAAGTTGCAGCATTTGAACTCATTAAAATCCACATATCAGCAAATTGATCTAATGAAATTTCAGGTGAATTTTTACGTTTTGAAATTGTTGATTGTTTAATTTCATTAATTGAAATTGGATTTTTGATTAATTGATAATAATCTGCATAAATTTTCTTTGGTGGTAATTTAATAAATGGACCTGATATTATTTCATCTGTTTGTGGATCTTTAAAATTAATTGCATTATTTATTACATCACCAAAAAATTCATTTAAATTTTTAAATCTTGATAATGTATAATCAATTGAATCAGTATTTATATAAATATCGTCCTTTGTCTCCTCCGCATTATCTTCATCACCTGCTTCTTCTTCTCCTTCTTCCTCCTCGTCCCTCTCCTCCTCCTCATCATCATCATCTTCAACATTTGAATTTATCAGTCGTTCAGCAGCCTCAGCTGCAGCTTCATCAACGGATTGTTGAAGTTCAGTCTTTTGCTTTTTACGAGGACCCAAAGTTAAAGTTACTTTCCTTCTGGGTGGCATAGTGTAATGTGGTGTGTATAAATAATTATATCCTTTTGAAAAGTAAACACCCCCTAAATAAATTCAAAATCAAACCATGATGCTCAGTATTATTCAATAAATACACAGACAACTTACTCAAAACACATAGACGCGACTACACAATATATAAATATATATAAATATATAAAAATATAAAAACCGTACACCTTCCAAATAGTTAAGGGTGGGGAAAATTAAATCTGAATTTTTTATCAATACTGAAAATGAGTTTATACAGAGTTTATACAGAGTTCATACAATTTAAGGTATTTGATTTAATTTATTTTAACTTATTTTAACTTAACATCCGATTAACAATGTCAAAATACGAAGTTATTGATCAAGATCCTTTATTTGGTAAAGTTGTAAGTTATTTCCGTCCAACTGATTATTTAACTTGGTTAGGTGCAACAATTGCAGGTCCATTATCATTAATTGCAATTGAGAAATATGAACCTGCAACTGGACGTCAATTTAAAATGCCAAAACCAATGTTTTTACGTGCAGGTGCATTAATTGGTTTTACAACAGGTTTTATTTTAGCTTATAATCAATCAACTAAAAGATTTTGGGGTTTATCTGAAAATTTAAGAGAAGTTAAAAAGGATAGATTAGAGGTTAAAACTTTATTATCAAAGGGTAAAAATCCTTTTGGTAATGATGAATCAACTTTAACACCTTATTTACAAGATGTTTCTGCAAGATATTCTAAAAATTCTCAATTATTATTAGGATTTTTACCTTGGTTTAATTTTGTTAATCATCCTTATCATGGAATTGATTTAAATAAATATTATGAAGTTAGAGAAGGTGAAGAAAATTGGGATCTTAAATTAGTTCCTTTAGATCAAATTAAAGGTTTACCAAATTAGAAAAAATTAGCAAAGGAGAAAATTTCAAAGGGAAAATCCTTTAGCTTTTAACATATATATATATATATATATTATTATCTCCACTTATAATAAATATATCATTATCATTCATATCATATATATATACTTTTACGTACTAATAAAATCAAAATTATCTATTATTCATTAGATTAGACTAAAATAGATTAAATTACTGTTTTTTTATCTCCTTTATGAGAGATTGTAACTTATTTCGTATACTTTGACCTCCAATTGGGAAATTTTTATTATTTTTATAATAAAGATTCCAAATTATCATCCATTGATCAAATAATTTATATTTTTCCCATGATTCCAATGTTAATTCATTTGGATTATATTCCATTATTGCTTGATTAATCATTGAAAATCTTAAATTTAATATTGAAAATTTAATAAAATCTTGATTATCCATTTCAATCCCATATTCATATTGTTTAAATGTAATAAACATTTTAACAATTTCAAAATTTTTATATTGTAAATTAACAGTTTCAATAAGTTTAATAATTTTATTAAAAATATTATAATTTGATAAATCAATTTTATCAAGTTGTTTAATATTTAATGAATTATTTAAAACTATTGATCTCAATAATTCCCAATCATTAATTGATAGTAAATATATTTCTTTATTATTATTAAAATTATTCAGTAAACTAACTAATTGATTAATTCTACTGTATTTATTTAATTTAAATGGATTTTTAACATATTGTAATAAGATTAAATAATAAATATCAATATCTAATGTGTGTAGTTGATTAAATAATGAATTAATTGTATCAATTTGATAATTATTTGATATTCGATGTAATAATATTGATTTTATTAAAGAATTTTTTATATCATCATTAGGTATTTGATTAATTGAATTATATAAATAATCAAGTAATTGATTTCTTTTAGAAATTGTTAATAAATCATTTTCCCATTGAATTAATTTAGCTAAATCTAATGAATAAATTGGTAATTTGTTAATATCATTAACTGGATCAGGTAATAAATTATTAATTGATTTAAATTTATATGAAGGATAAATTTTTAAACTATTTAAATTATAAATTTGTTCAAATTGATGAAATTTCATCATTTTCAATATAATATTAGTGAAACTATTATTTGTTTCTATATTTGATAATGATAGATTTAGTTTATTTTTAAGTGAAATTAACTTTTCATTTGCATAGTTTTTATATATTATTGATGTATTATTAAATAATGGGATATGATTAAAATTTTTCAGTAATTTTGATGATGAAAGCATATATATATATATATATATATATATATCTAATTGATAATAATAAAGAAAAAGTAATGATAATGATAATTTAAATTGATATTGAAATATGAAAAAAAAAGAATGATTTTTTTTAATCTATATAGAAAAGTTTGGTATGGTATATAATATTATTACAGAAAGAGTTTAAGTCTTAGTGATGAAATGATGATAATAAGAGAAAGTACCAAATGATACTTAACGAGCCTCAAATTGTACCATTCTCTTAGTTCTCGCCTTATATAAAACTCTATGACCACATTCTTTACATCTAACTGGTTCCTTTGGTGATAGAGTAAAATTAACGGCACATTGAGCACAAACATATTTAACACCATAATTTTTAATAGATTGCATACCACTTGCAGCATTACCTAAGTTAGCAGCAGATGGTGGAACAAAACCTTCTCTTGACATTGTATATTATGTGGATAGTGGTTGTTATTATTGTTATTACCTATATTAATAAAACAGGGCAACAAGAGGTCTATATAGATCAATCAATCAATATAAGAGAATAAAAAAAAATTTTTTTTTTTCAAATAGTATAAGATATATATATATATATCGGTATCACAGTCTCATCGACCTCACTTTTTGGAATTTTTCAATTTATGTTCAACATGTTGAATACTTTTCATTGATTTTTCACATTTTTACAATTTGATGGATTTAACGGTTTAGTTGGTTTATTATTATTATTATTATTATTATTATTATATCTATCTTCAATTAGATCTCTTAATTCAATCATGTATGGCAGATGCTCTTTGGCACTGCGAATACCGCATTCTTTTATACGTTCATTTCATAAAAGAAGTAGATTTCAACCAATTGATCCAATTAATAAAAATCATATTAATCAATTGAATCATACTAAAATTAATGAAAAATTTAATGATAATATTATAGATAATAATAATGATAATAATAATGATAATAAAATGGAAATTTCATTATTACAAAATTCAATCATTTCAAAATTAAATATTATTGACTACTCTTCAAATGATTTTTATGATATTCATTTATTATATGAAAAGGATAAATTATTATTACAATTATCAGAAATTGATAAACATATCCTATCATTATCAAAGGAAATTGCTCCAAATTCTTTATCTTCCTCTGATACTAATTCAAATTATATCTATTCTGATGATTATAACCTTCAAAATTTTCAATCTATCAAATTCAAATATAATTTAATTAATAATAAAAATTCTTTAATTGAATTAAAAACTCTAATAAATTTTGTTAATCGAATATCTCAAAATCATTATATTAATTATAATTTAATGATTAAAAGATTCTTAAAGAATAGATTTATTTATTCAAAAGATTTTCACCCAATTTTAAGAGATAATAAAGAATTAATTTATATTTTAATGAATTATTTTCTAAAAAATTATAAATATTCTCATCTATCAATTGTTAAATATATTATTTCAATTAATGGTTCATGGGATATTTATATGATTAATATCTTATTGAAAAATACTCTTAATTATACTTATGATTTATCTCAATCTTTATCAATTATAGATCAAACTTTACTAAAATGTATTAATAATAACATTCAATTAAATTCAACTACTTTATTTTTAATTTATGATAAAATTAATGACTTAAAAGATATTAACTCAACAATAGCAACAGATTTAAATAATCATTTACATAAATTATTTATTAATTTGAATTTGAATAATAATAGGCATTTCACTAATTTAACTTATAAAAAATTATCTTCAACTTATAAGAAAATTCAAAATTCATCTACTATAAATACCCAATTGAAAAATTCACTCATTAATGATTCTTTAAATTCCATATCTTTAATTCCATTATTATTTGAAAATAATTCACAAATCATAAATGAAAATAATCTCTTTATAAAATCAATTCAAAAATTATATTTAAATACAAAATATAAAAATATTTACGTTTTCAATAAATTTATAGAAATGTTATTATTATCAAATAAATGGAAAACAGCTTGGAATTCAATAATACCTGTATATAATTTATTAGAATCTTATTCAATTGATAATTTAATATCAATACTTAAGATAAAATCAAATAGAATTCAATTATTGGAAATTAATCCTCAACTTAAATATTCAAATTTTGGTCAATTATTCAAATATGATAGAAACTTTTTATTTAATCAAATCAAAAATTATTTATCTGTTCCATTGTTGACATATCTTATAAATACTAATAATTGGCAATTAATAATACGTTCAATGAATGAAATCAAAAAGATAGGAAATTCAAATAATAAGAGTAATTCAAATTCAAATTTAAATTCAAATTTTAATGGTTATATAATTGAACAAGTACTTAGAAAATTAATAAAACTTGATTTAAATGATTCATATTTAGATAAAACACATTTTTTGATCTTATCTAAGTACATATTAAACTTTTATTTAACAAATCCATATTCAAGTTTAAAATTTTCTTATACTTTGATAAATCAATTACAATATAAAATTGACCAACTTTATGATACAAAATATTCATTTAGTTCAAATTTTAATGATACATTAAATAAAAGAATTAATTCGGTGAGGACCGAATATTTATCAAAGAATAAATTCAATGAAACTTCACTATTAGCTTCATGTTTCCAAACATCATCATCACTAGATTCACATATAGAAGATAAAATTGACAGTACAAACACAAAGAATATATCAAATGATGATTTATATTCTTCTAATATTTTGGAATATACTAAATTTGAATTAATTTTATATGAAAATTTAAATCAATTATATTTACTTGATACACCTGAAAAATTGAAATTAGAGAAGGACAAATATTATAAACAATGGGAAGATAAAGGTATAAAAGATAAAGATATACTTAAGAATTATCATTTAGGATTTTTGAATATAGATTATAGTAAAAAGAATCTCAAATGGGTTAATAAAACCATGAATGATTTAATGAAAGTAAATGAGACTAATCTAGAAAATAATGAAATTAAAATTGATGATAATGAAAATGTTAATGATAATATTGATGATAAATTTATAGATGAAATTAAAATTAATAAACTAAACAAGATTGAATCACAGATAAAGGATGATATATCAGAATTGTTAAATACATCATCAAATTTTAAAGTAATGGAGAAAAAATATACAAAATCTTATCCTAATGGTAAATTTGTTATTATAAATCCAATTGAATCTTCAATTCATAATATTAAACCAAATGATTGGATAAACTTTGTTATTAGCAAAACTTTAAATGATAGAATTACTGAAAATTTATCAAAATAATGAATAATTTCTTAAAAAATAAACTTTTTTAATGACCCTAGAGAAAAATATATAATATTTATAGATTAAATACGTTTTATGAAAAACAATTGTAAATAGTAAAATTAAATGAAGTTAAATGAAATAATGATTATTATAAACGTTTGTGATTTTTCGTGTTTTATATAAAAAAATAATGTTTGATTATAGAAATTTGTTACAATAGAATAAAAAAATAATAATAAAATGAATAAGTAAGTAAATGGAATAAATTATTGATGAAAGACAAATTATGCCTTCTTTTGACTACCAATCTTGTTATCTCCTGGTTTCTTTTGGAAAATAGTGTTATCCTTTTCATGTCTAACCTTTGGAATTAATGAAGATGGGTTTAATAATTTTGTAATATAACCAAATGGATTCTTACCAATAACTCTGAAATAATAATAACCTGCTAACATGAAACCAACATTTGCAAAAATATAAATCCATGCAATACCAAAATCTCTCCAATGCTGACTCCACTTGATACCATATTGTGCAACAACTTGAATTTGTTCAGTGTATGGACAATACATACAATTAGAATCTTGTGTTGGATTTCTTAAGTAACCACCATTGTTAGTAATAAAGTCATTGAAATATTCACCGCATGTTTGACCTGCAGGTGGATCAACAATACTTAATTCGCTATATGCACATTCAAGTTTTCTACCTTCTAAAATTGGTGCAACAAATGCTTGGACAAAATAAGTGAAAGGAGATGCAACATACATGAATGACCAGAAATGTGGAGAATATTGTTTAGGATTCAAAATACCACAGAATAACAACATAGCAGCAAACAAGTTAGAGTTGATCATGGAAGCGGATGGAACATCTGGGGAAAAGTATAAAATTGCTAAACCATAAGTACAATAATATAATGGGAAAATTAAAACATTAATGAAAAAGAAGAAACCTGCTTTGTTTGCATCACCTGAATATCTTGGTGGCCAGTAGTAACAGATGTAAATAAAGAATTGACAGATGGTTGACCAATAAATTTCTAAAATGGTATGACATAATAATAAACATGACCAGTGGAAAGTGTTGGATAGTGCTTCTCTGACTTCAAATAATTCTCTGGTATCATAAGCAAAGACATGGGATTGATTGATCATAGCAACAGAAATTAATA
>JAKTQW010000023.1:0-49007 GCA_030579415.1 Pichia eremophila | reverse complement strand
ACATATCTCATGTAACGAGTTGCCCCGTTACCTATATTATGATATTATTCCTATCAATATATCATTTCCTTACGTAATATATCTTACGTAATGATATTCTATATTTATATCATTCCTGACACCCCTCGAAAAGTGAAATCTGTTTATTAAGAGTGTTTAAGTTTAAGTTTTATGTGTTGATGATATATGTATTCCTTTGTGAATTGTATATATTTGAACAACAACAATGGCTGATATTTATGAGATTGAAGATATAGATGGGGTTCGTTTTAATTGGAATACTTTCCCAGTTACACGTTTAGAAGCTGAAAATATTGCATCTCCTGTTGGTTGTTTATATACACCATTATTAGCTAGGGATGATTTACCAATTGCAAATTATGATCCACAAGTTTGTAGAAAATGTAGATCAATTTTAAATGTTTTCTCACAAATTGATTTGAATAATAAAATTTGGAATTGTCCAATTTGTCTTAGTAGAAATCAATTACCACCTCATTATCAAAATATTTCAGCTGATAATGTCCCCATTGAATTAATACCTCAAGCTTCAACAATTGAATATATTTTAAATAGATCTCAACCACCTCCACCTCCAACTTTTATTTATGTAATTGATTTATGTCAAGATTTAGATGATTTAATAAGTTTAAAAGAAACTTTAATTAATTCATTAGATTTACATCCTCCAGGTACTTTTATTGGTTTAATTACTTTTGATTCAGTTGTTAATGTTCATGATTTAAGTTTTACAGATTGTTGTAAAAAATATGTTTTCAGTGGTAGAAGAGAATTAAAATCTTTTGAAATTCAAGATCAATTAGGTATTAAGGGTAATTCAACAAAATCTTGGAATCAACAATTACAACAAATTTCAACTCAATTTACAAATACAATTAATAAATTTTTATTACCATTAGAAAATCCAACTTCAAAAGATCAAATTATTAATTCAATTAATAATTTACAACCTTCAAAATGGACAATTAAACCAGGTCATAGAGCTTTAAGAGTTACAGGTTCTGCATTAAATATTGCTTCATCATTAATTGAAGCTTCATATACTCAATGTTCAGCTAAAATTACATTATTTGCAGCTGGTGCTTGTACTTTTGGTCCAGGTCAAATTGTTGGTAGTGAATTAAAGGAACCTTTAAGATCTCATAATGATATTGAAAAAGGTTCTGCAAAACATTATAAAGATGCAGTTAAATTTTATAATAAATTATCAATTAAAGCAATTGGTTCAAATAGAGATAGTAATGATAAATTTTTCGATAATTCATCAACTTCAATTTTTAGTGTTGATATATTTGCTGGTTGTTATGATCAAGTTGGTATATATGAAATGAAAACTTTAAGTAATAAAACTGGTGGTGTTATATTAGTTACAGATTCTTTCCAAACATCAATTTTTAAAAATTCATTTTTAGCAACTTTTAATAAAGATAATGATGGTTATCCATTAACTTATTTTGATGGTAAATTTGAAGTTTTCACATCACCAAAATTAAAAGTTTCAGGTGTAATTGGTCATTGTAAATCATTGAAAAGAAATGGTGATAATGTTTCAGATATTCAAGTTGGTGATGGTCAAACAAATCAATGGCAAATGTGTTCAATAAGTCCAAAACATACTTATGCAGTATTTTTTGATATTCAAACTGTTGGATCAATTGAACAAAAAAATTCTTTTGTACCTGAAGTTTATATTCAATTTCAAACAACTTATAGACATACTGATGGTACATTTAGAACAAGAGTTACAACATTAAATAGATTAACATCATTAAAGGGTGAATTAGCAAGTTCATTTGATCAAGAAGCTGCAGCTGTTTTATATGCAAGATTAGTTGTTCATAAATTAGAAAATGGTGGTGAATATTCAGATTTATTAAGATGGATTGATAAATCATTAGTTAAATTATGTTCAGCTTATGGTGATTATAGTAAAAATGATGCATCAAGTTTTAGATTATCACATAAATTATCACTTTTACCACAATTTATTTATCATTTAAGAAGATCACAATTTTTACAAGTTTTCAATTGTTCACCTGATGAAACTGCATTTTATCATCATACATTATTAAGAGTTGATGTTAGAGATTCATTAGTTATGATTCAACCAACTTTAGTTAGATTTAAAGCTGATGGTTCAGAACCTGAACCAGTTTTATTAGATAGTGCATCATTAACACCTGATAGTGTATTATTATTAGATGCATTTTTTTATACAGTTATTTATTTTGGTCATATTGCAGCAGAATGGAGAGATGCAAATTATTCAAGGGATGAATATCCAGGTGTTTATGAAATGATTGATGGTGCAAAGGAGGAAGCTGCAAATTTAATTGCTGATAGATTCCCATTACCAAGATATGTTACATGTGATGAAGGTAAATCACAAGCTCGTTTCCTTTATTCAAAATTAAATCCTTCAGAGAATGATTCAAATAATAATATTGGTGGTAGTGGTGGTCAAATGGGTAATTTTGGTGGTGATTCAGGTACTGTCGTTCATACTGAGGATGTTTCATTACGTACATTTTTCACTCATTTAGCAAAATTAGTTGTTAATGTTGCTTAATTTTAATAGCAAATTTAGTTAACAATTATTAAATTCATTATGTAAATATAATTATAACATTACGTTTTTGTATTTTATTTTCACCTTCCTTCTTCCCCCCATTATATAATTTTAAAAAAAATGATTTAGAATATATATATTATATAAACAATATTTATTATTAAGCAAAGAATAGTTAGTATACATTAGTGTATGTGAATATGAATATATATAAAGTAGTGAAAAGCAAAAAAAAAGAGATGTTTTAAGAATATTATATTATGAATGTTAAAATGAACTCCAATTCCAACTATTGGGTACGTTTGTAATACTTTCTTTCCTTGAATTATTTTTATTATTATTATCATTTTCTGATTCATTTTCAAGTAAATTATTATAATCTGATAATTTACCTTCATAATCTTCATTTGAATCTAAAAATTTCAACCATTGATTATAACAAAGTGGACAAACTTTACAATATTTACTATAATTATTTGAAATTTCATTAATTAAATTATTATTTGTATTCATTGAATTAATTGTTGAATTAGTTTTATATGTTTCAATTGACATAATTGGTGATAAATTATTATTATTCAATTTTAAATTATTTATAATTTCATTATTATAAGGTCTTTCAAAATTTGCAAGTAAATTTAAATTAGCAAAATTATTTAAACATGTTGAACAATAAATTCCACCACAGTGTCTACAATGATGTTTTCTTGTAAAAATTGTAAATAATTTATCACAAAATTCACAATTTTTACATTCTTCATTTAATTTCCAATGATTATGTGATGGTTCAATATTTTTCTTTTTATTCTTATTTAAATTCTTATAATAATTTGAATAATCAATTGTTGAATTATCCATAGTTGTTGATGTTTCAGATGTTGATGTAGATGTTAATGGTGGTGTTATTAATGATTCATTAATATTAGGATATATTTCATTATTCTTACTAATTAATTGATTTATTAATTGATTATGAATTTTACTTAATTTAGGAGATTTGGTAAAATCACTTTGATTAGTTATAATAGTGGAGGATTCAGTTAACGATTCCATTGAAGAATCTTTTTTCTTATTATTAATAGTAGTATTTTGTATTTGCTTTTGAATTTCAAATGTTGTATCCTCAATTGGTCTTAATACAGGTGGTACATAATTATCCAATAATCTTCTAGGTTCTTCAATTTGTCTTACAGGTTTAGTTAAATCATCCTTAATAAATCTTTCCCTTTCTTTAGTTGGTGATATATCTGATGATGATGTAGTCTTTCTCTTTGGTGATTTATATGTGTAATTATCGTAATTGGAATTAAATAGCAATGAATCATTTAAATTGGTATTAATATTATTATTATTATTATTATTATTTGAATCCATGCTACCAGAGTTTAAAGATATATCATCATAATTGTTATCATCAGTTATTGATAATTTCCTTAATTTTTGAGATAAATCATAAGAAGCAGGTTTATATGATGAGAGAGGTACTTGAGATGATGATTTATCCTTCTCTATGTTTTCCTCTTCCAGACTATCCAATGTGTTAAAAGATGAAGATTTTGAGTTTCTATTTGAATTAGAATTAGAATTTAAATTTGTATTAAACATAGCAGGTGCAGAAGTTTTCCTTTGAATGTTAGTTGTTGATGAATCTTTGTTATTATTATGATTATTATCTTTATTTGACATTAATGAAACAATTGACATTCTTGGAGCTCTAATTTTTTCATCATAATTATATTCAAATGATAAATCATTTAATATATTATCAGGTAATTCATCCTTTGTTTTCAATATACCTTTATATTTTGAATAAAATTTTGAATGATCAATATCTTTATTAATTGAATCACATTTTTGAGGTGGATATTTATTAATACAAGAAATTTGTGATGATTTCCTTTGAATTGTATTATTATGTGAAAGTGGACGTTTATTAAATGAAAATCTTCTTGAACTATTTGTTATTTGAGAACTTGGTGATGAAGAATATTCAATGTTTTCTGTTTTAATTAAAGGTTGATTGGTATTATTGTTATTAGTATTGGTGTTTATTGGGTATTTTGAATTATTTGGTGATATATTTGAAGATGATGGAGATGGTGGTGGTGATGATGATGATGATGATGTAGAATTTAAATTTGATGGATTATTGATTTCATTAATTTGAGCAACTGTGTTGTCAGTTATATTAGCATAATTGTTATTATTGGTATTAAATTCTGACATTAAAGCAGATGATGGAGTTAAGGGTTTAATATTTTTAATTAAATTTGAGTTATTCTTAACTTTATTTGAAGAAGAAGAAGAATGAGAAGGAGAAGCAGATGATGAACAAGATGAAGATAATGAATAATAAGAGGTAGCTAATGAAGTTGTTGTAATTCTAGTTACTAAATTATTAACTATATTATTATTATTTGTAACAGTATATTGAATATTATTATCAGTATTGGCAGATAATAAGATATCAGGTGGGGGTATAGTGGATTTATTATTGGTATTATTATTATTATTATTATTATTATTATTATTAGAGTTGTTATTAGTATCAGTATTAATATTATTAATATTATGCAGTTGTTTTAACATTGAAATTTATTATTATTGGTATTATTGATATTAATGATATAATATAATATAATAACATTCACCTAGTAATAAATTGTGTAATTATAAATTTAAACTCAGATGTTATATAGTATTAATTGAGTAATCGATGAGATGATCATATATTATGCCAAATCAATATAAATTGAAGATAAGATAGATCTGATTAATTGTTCATAATAATAATGTAGTGACATAGCATAGCTGTAATATTATTGGTCCGATTGCTTATCTATGATATCTATCTATATCTATTATTATATCTCCAATTTATTTTTCTATGATTACGTAATGACTCAAATTAAGTTTATTGTCACGTGACTAACATTACGTAATCGTTTTTTATTTTTATTTTTTATTTTTTTTATTTTTTATTTTTTTTATTTTTTCCAATTCCTTATCTAATCTTATCTAATCTAAGTCTAATCTTATCACCGATTATTATCTAATCTTATCACCTATCATTATTTCTCTATTTATAATAATATCCTATATTCTAGGTTCTTACTTTTACTCCTTTTGGTAACTATCTTTTTCATTATCATTGTTTCTATTGATCTCTTCATCGTTGGTTAATATATTTTAACATTTTCATTGTCATTGTGATAATCTCATCTCCTTTTATTGGATAATGATCTCTTGATCTCATTTTTCTTATTTTTACCATTTTAAGCAGTTTCTTTATTCATGTATATTTTTTTATCTTTTAACTCTTTTATCTTCAACTTTAAAACTTTATCAATATAATATATAGTAGAAAATACTATTTATATTCAACTATATCCAACTTACCTTCAATCATCTTTGTCACATATTTCACTTCATCTATTAACAAAAAAGAAAATTTGCTTAACTATAACTAAATGACTGAAGATTTAAAAGTTCATAAAACTATTAATACTATAAGGTCAGTTTTATCAAATGATGCAACTTCTTTACAAGAAGAAAATGATGAAAATGAATTAGCTCATCTTGGTTATAAACAAGAATTTGATAGAAATTATGGTTTCTTATCAACTTTCTCATTTGCTTTATCAATTTCTGGTTTAATGGGTACAATCTCAATTACTTATCTTTATCCACTTTGGTCTGGTGGTCCATCTGCTGCAATTTGGTGTTGGTTCGTTGGTGCTTGTGGTTGTCTTTGTATTGCTTGGTCTGTTGCTGAAATTACTTCCTGTTTCCCAACTTCTGGTGGTATGTATTATGTTATTACTCATGTTGTACCAAAGAAACATGTTCCATTAATTTGTTGGATTGATGCTTGGTTATATTTTACAGGTGCATTAACTGGTGCTTGTTCAACTGATTTTGGTGCTGCAACTTTATTAATGAATATTATTCAATTATCAACTGATTATTCTTATACTCCAACTAAAGGTCATATTACAGCCGTTACAATTCTTATTTTATTGACTCATGGTGCAATTAATTCATTACCTGGTTCAGTTCTTTCAAATATTACTAAATATTATTGTGTTGTTAATATTTGTGCAACAATTGCTTTAATTGTCACTTTATTAGCAAAATGTCCTGATTTTAATACTAGAGGTTATACTTTTGGTAAAGTCATCAATTCTACTGGTTGGGATGCTGATGGTTGGGCTTTCCTTTTCGGATTTTTACAAGTCTCGTGGGTTATGACTTGTTATGATGCAACTTCAAGAATGTCAGAAGAGGTCCATAATGCATCTTATTTAACTCCATTAGCTATTGCATCAGCTCTTACTACAACTGCTATTTTAGGTTGGGTTTTAGTTATTGTTATAACTCTTTGTATGGGTACTGATATGGATAGAATTTTAAATACTGGTACTGGTCAACCAATTGTTGAAATTTATTATATTGCAATGGGTAAAACTGGTGCAATTGCATTCCTTTCATTAGCTTTTGTCGTTTTATGGTTCTGTGGTGCAGTTGCAACTTGTTATACTGCTAGATCATTATGGGCATTCTCAAGAGATAGAGGTTTACCATATTATAAATTTTGGTATCATTTAGATCCACGTACACAGGCACCAGTTAGATGTGTTTGGTTAATTATTTTTATTAATTGTTGTCTTTCATTAATTAACTTAGGTTCAAGTATTGCAATGAATGCAATTTTCTCAGCTTGTGCAATTTGTACTGATTGGTCATATATTATTGTTATTGCTGCATTTGCACTTAATAGAGAAAAAATGGGTGTTGCAAGAGGTCCTTTTAATATGGGTAAATTTTCAAAACCTATAATGTTTTATTCATGTCTTTGGACAGTTTTCGTTTCAATTGTTTTTGTTTTCCCTAATTATATGCCAGTTACAAAGGATAATATGAATTATACAGTTGTAATTATTGGATTTGTTTTCTTTGCAGCTGGTGGTTGGTATGTAATTGATGCAAAGAAATGGTATAAAGGACCAGTTTCAACAATTGATGAAGATGAAATGGAATTAAATGATGATGAAAATGATAATATTCAATATAATATTGAAATTAAGAGTGGTAATGATGATGATTATAATAGTAGTAATTTAACAAAGGATAGATCAAAAATTCATGTTGCTGTTGCAAATAGTGATACAGAGTAATCTTATCTTCTACTTTATTATTTAATTAATTTTATACCATATTATTATATATTTTCTACAATTCAAAACAATATTCGTTTCTTTTAGTAATTTTATAAATAATTATACAGTTGTACACTGTAATTGATCAATATCTTTGTAATAAATAAACCATATATACCATGGATACCTCATCATGGAGACACTCTTCAAGGTCCTCTCATCTCACTAGCCACATTAATAAGCCATATATAAAAAAAAAATACAAAGTGGCGCATTATAAAAAAAACAGCGTTTACGTAAGCCGCAATTACTTTCCTAATTAGGCAGGTACTTTCGATTTTTTTTATTTAATATATACAGCCGTATAGAAAGTTCCTTCCTAAATAGGCAAGAAGAATCCAGTGGGGAAAATATTTAATTTTTAAAATTCACATGGAGGGGAGAGGGGGGGCAAATTTCACATGTACCAGGGGAAGTTATTAAAGTATACACCACTGTAGGAGTAAGTTATCCATAGTGAAGTGTATATAAGATATGATAAGAATGGGAGGTATATAAGTATAGTTGAATTCCCTGTTGATGTTATCATTATTAGTTGTCTATTCATTATCTATTGATTATCTTTTGAATTACTGGTAATTTAGTTTTTAATATACAACTATACATACAAGAAACCCTCATTTAATTACTTCTAACCCTCTTTTCTCCTAAGATTATTATTATGGTGTGACTGCTAATTATTCTGATGTTTACGTAATCTCCCATTTCTTTTTTTAATGTTTTTTTGCCATCAGCATGTGAAAATTTGTTAATTTTCAAATATTTCATTGGTTGAGATTAAAAATTCCGGTGGAATTCCTAAGAAAAAATTGTTTCTTTGTGTGAGATGATGAAATTTCATGATAATTGATATAATATATGATGAATCTTAGATTAATCAATTGATCAATTGGGGATCAAATTATCTTGTTAAATACACCTTATCTTCCCCCCTTACTTTTACTCATTCTCACATTCTCTTTTGTAAATTAGAAAATAATAATTTTTTTACATTCACTTAATTATCCAAAGGAAAATATTATTAGAAAATACTATTAGAAAATGATTTCTGTATTAAATAAGTTGAAACCTTCTTCAACTACTAAAAGTTCTGCTAATGATGAAAATGAATTAGCTAATTTAGGTTACAAGCAAGAATTCAGTAGAAGTTATGATTTTATGTCTTCATTTTCATTTGCTTTATCAATTTCTGGTTTAATGGGTACAATTTCAATTACTTATCTTTATCCACTTTGGTCTGGTGGTCCAGCTGCTGCCGTTTGGTGTTGGTTCGTTGGTGCTTGTGGTTGCCTTTGTATTGCTTGGTCTGTTGCTGAAATAACTTCCTGTTTCCCAACTTCTGGTGGTATGTATTATGTTATTACTCATGTTGTACCAAAGAAACATGTTCCATTAGTTTGTTGGATTGATGCTTGGTTATATTTTACTGGTGCATTAACTGGTGCTTGTTCAACTGATTTTGGTGCTGCAACTTTATTAATGAATATTATTCAATTATCAACTGATTATTCATATACTCCAACTAAAGGTCATATTACAGCTGTTACTATTCTTATTTTATTGACTCATGGTGCAATTAATTCATTACCTGGTTCAGTTCTTTCAAATATTACTAAATATTATTGTGTTGTTAATATTTGTGCAACAATTGCTTTAATTGTCACTTTATTAGCCAAATGTCCTGATTTTAACACTAGAGGTTATACTTTTGGTAAAGTTATTAATTCTACTGGTTGGGATGCTGATGGTTGGGCTTTCCTCTTTGGTTTCTTACAGGTTTCCTGGGTTATGACATGTTACGATGCTACCTCAAGAATGTCAGAGGAAGCTTATAATGCTGCATATTTAACTCCATTAGCAATCGCTTCAGCTCTTACTACAACTGCTATTTTAGGTTGGGTTTTAGTTATTGTTATAACTCTTTGTATGGGTACTGATATGGATAGAATTTTAAATACTGGTACTGGTCAACCAATTGTGGAAATTTATTATATTGCAATGGGTAAAACTGGTGCAATTGCATTCCTTTCATTAGCTTTCGTTGTTATATGGTTTTGTGGTGCAGTTGCAACTTGTTATACTGCTAGATCATTATGGGCATTCTCAAGAGATAGAGGTTTACCATATTATAAATTTTGGTATCATTTAGATCCACGTACTCAAGCTCCAATTAGATGTGTTTGGTTAATTATTTTAATCAATTGTTGTCTTTCATTAATTAACTTAGGTTCAAATATTGCGATGAATGCAGTTTTCTCAGCTTGTGCAATTTGTACTGATTGGTCATATATTATTGTTATTGCAGCATTTGCACTTAATAGAGAAAAAATGGGTGTTGCAAGAGGTCCTTTCAATATGGGTAAATTTTCTAAATTTATTATGTTTGCAGGTTGTGTTTGGACTGTATTTGTTTCTATCGTTTTCGTTTTCCCTAACTACATGCCTGTTAATAAAGAAAATATGAATTATACAGTTGTTATTATTGGATTTGTTTTCTTTGCAGCTGGTGGTTGGTATGTAATTGATGCAAAGAAATGGTATACTGGACCAGTTTCAACAATTGATGATGAAATTGTTTCATCTGAATCATTTGAAAATCAATCTAATCTTTCATCAGCTAATAAAGGTAGTGAAAATGATTCAATTAATGAAAATGAAAAGGTTATAATTGAAGAAAAAGCTTGATTTCAATAATTACTTTTTCCATTCCATTCTATTCCTTTACGTCAATTTATTCTAAATTTTGTATATTTATTTTATTTAGTTCTATAAGTTTTTGCTTTAATAATAATACTTCTATGTTATATTCTAATATGTTTCGGTTTTTTTTGAATCTTTTTAAGTTTTTAAGTTTTTACCATATTTTACAGTTTGAAATATTTTTAATTATTAAATTTCAAGCTAGTTCAAGAGTTGTAAATTCGAGTTTTTTTTACTATAAAAGAAGGTTTTTCCACAAAATATAGCAATATTCTAATACTTCAACTGTAGTTACATCGTAATCTTTAATTTTAACCGCATACACCCACTATTAAAGGTATTTAATTGCGTTTGAAGAATAAAAATAAAATCATCCACAACAGTTTAAAATGTTGTTCCTCGTATCTCACAGTGAGACAATTCTTCTGAATAATTTTTAACCCATAAAGTTGCTGGGGAAATCCCAGTAGAAACTTACAGTTGATTACCCACAAGCGAGGGTAGAAAATAAAAATCTCATGTTTCAATGGAAATTGAAATTTCAACGATTATAATGAAAGATATAATGTTTATTTTAGAAAGTATCAAAGACACAGAGTATGGTAGACGTTAGTGAGATTACAGAAGAGATAGGGGATGAGATAACGGAATTAGGAGCTAATTCACAATTATCAATAATTTATCCAATTATAATAACATTATTATTAATTTTATTAGGAGCTTATTTAATGAATAAACATTCATTAATTTCATCAAATCATAAAACATTTATAATTTGTGGTAATCAAGGTATTGGTAAAACAAATTTACATCATTTATTAACTAAGGGTAAATTACCAATTTTAACAGTTACAACATTAGAACCGAAAAGTGATAAATTTTTAGTTAATGAAGAATTAAAGGATAGTAAAATTTTTAAAGATATTGAAATAATTGATTTCCCATCAAATAGGAAATTGAAAAGTTTATATTTAATGCCATATTTTGATGATAAAATTAATGAAATACAAGGTATAATATATTTAATTGATTCAAGTAATTTTGATTCAAAAAATTGTCATTTAGTTGCAGAAGATTTATTAGAAATTTTCACAATTACTGAATCAAAACCTAATGGAATTGATATTTTAATATTTGCAAATAAGGATGATTTATTTACAAGTAAAAAAATTAATAAAATTAAGGAAATGTTAGAAATTGAAATTGGGAAAATTTATCAATTAAAATTACATAATTTAAGCAAAGTTAATAATAATATTGATGATAATAAAGATGATGAAGAATTAGATAATCTTAATATGGTTATTAAAGATGGTAAATTTCAATTTCAATTATTAGAAGGTAATGTAGATTTCCAACATGGTAATATCTTTAAGGATAATTGGAGTGGAATTAGTGATTGGCTTTATGAAAAAATTGTTAATTAATTTTATGTTGTTTATTAGTATTATTATTATTATTATATTACATACTACCATATAACTGTATATCTAGAAAGAGTACCTCTGTTTGTACAACATTTGTCGTTGAAGTAGCATATATAGGTTGAGATGGTTGATCCGCGTTAGGTAATTTTGGTGATATATCGACATGAATCTTCTTTTAAAGTTGCTATGATATTGTAATGAAAGTATAGGTAATAAATCATATACCACTAAACATAGACTTACATGCAATCATTGATATCGAAGGTATTTAGTGTGATAATTTTGTTGACTTTCCATATAAGTAATTATCAATTATGTTGTAAATTTATAAGACCAATTTTATTACCTATATTATTTACAACTAATAAAGCAAGATTAACAAATTCAATTAATAATGGATTAAATGAACTTGGTGAAATATTTAAGATACCCAATGATTCAATTAGGTTGATGAATTTAAGAAATGATGATAATATTAATGATACTATAAATGATAAACTTAATAAAAATTATTATCTAAATATAATATTTGATTTATTAAATTCATTTTCATTACAATTAATTGAGTTATTCCTGATTGATATTCTCAAAATTGGAGATTTTGATATAATACATTTTGATTGGTATATTACTCTGTCTGTGTTGATAATCTCACTAGAATACATTATTCCAAGTTCCCTACTATATTTTTGGATTTTCCATATTAATGATAATAATATAAGTCATTATGCTACTAATGGGAAATATTTTCTCAAATTTGGACTTTGTCTTATTATATGGAGTATAATCATATACTCAGCATATATTGTCACAATCAGGGAAGAAATTAATGGGAATTTTATGCAAATTTCATTATATTTACTTTCATTATTTGGTATGGGATGTTTATCAATTTTAAATAGTATGGGTTGTGTTATTGGCTGTTATGAAATTTGGAAATTTTATACAGGTTATGAAATTATTGAAATTAATAGGAAAGATGTTAAATTATCAAAAGAATTGAAAAATTTATCAATTTTAATAAATGATAATAAAATTATTGATAGTTCAATTGATAAAATTATTTGGAATAAATTATTTTTAATTGATTCATTAATTAGAGATTTAAATTATAATAAATTTAATAAAAATCGAATATCTAAATTTATTAGATTTTCAACATGGTTATATTGTATCTATAAGGTTGTTTATACAATTATCAAATCAATTCAATTAATTTTGATTACATTAATATCAATTACAAAGTCAATTGATGAAAAAAATGTTAATGTTAATTATAATAATGATATTTATTATGATGGTAGTGGAGATTTTTTATCAATAACTATTGCTAAAATATTATTTATTATATTCAACAAAAATTTAAAAAATCTATCATATGATGAAATTTTTAAAAATAATTTTGAATCAATTGATAAAATTTCAATGATTGTTAATTTAATTTTAACAATTTTATTCTTTTCATTCTCATTTCAGAATGTTTTATTAACTTTTAAAAATTTAAAATTGTTAGGTAACAAAATATTAATTTTAAGTGATCATGAAATAATTAAAAAGTTTATTAATAAGGAAGAAGATAAGAGTTTAGAAAATATTGATAATAATATTTTAGAGAATATAAATAGATCAATATATGAAATAATTTGCCTTTTTGTATGTGAAATAACTGGATTATACGTTGTTTCTACTGGTTTATTACTAAATTCATCAAATATGCCAATTCATGTTAAACAATTAATTATGAATGAAGAATTTTGGATTAATGAAAAATTAAATATTAATGGTAAATTATTAGATGTTGAATTTATTAATAATTGGTTTGATAAATGGTTTGCAATTGGATCAATTTGGACATTTTTAATTATAATTATAATTAATTATAATGATAAATTTAGCAATATTTTTCAAAATAATATTGATGAAGAATATGTGTAATTTTTTTTTATAAATAATATTATGTGTCAGTAATTAATTAATTAATTTATTAATATTAAATTATTGTATAAAATCAAGTAAAAGATTGATAAAGAGATAGAGAGAGAGTTTAATTTTTTTAAAAAAAGAAAAAGTAAAAGAGTAAACTTTAAAAAAGAGCAAAAATTATAAATTTTTTTTTATCATTGAAATTATTATTTATCATTTTCATTAATTTCATGATATTCAGTATTAATTTCATCAGAATATTTCTTATTTTGAATTTCATCAGAATATCTACCACTTGAACCATTTTCACCAGAATCACCTTCAACAGCTTCATTTTCTAAAAATTCTCTTTCTTTAAGTGATAAGTTTTGAACAACTCTTTCTTCCATATTTGGAATATCAGCCATACCATAAATACCAATTGCAATACAACCTAATACACCAGCAATACATGAGAAAACTAATGCAACAATACCTCTTGCAGTAAAACCAGAAGGTAATGGAGGTGGTTGAACATTTTCACCTTGTAAATTAAAGAAATTTTCAGAATTATTAGCAGCATTACCAATAAAACCACCACATGATGTACAAGTATTTTTCCAAGTATCAGATAATGGTTCTTCCTTTTCTCTAATACCAATTGGATCTTCAATAAGTGTGAGTGCTAAACCTTGAATTAAATGCCATTCAATATGACAATGGAAGAACCAAACACCAGGATTTTCTGCCTTAAATCTAATAACAAAATATGATTGAGGTCTAACATAAATAACATCTCTAAACATTGATTCATTTCTTGGAATATAAGGAGCAGATTCATTATAAGGAACTGGTTCAGCTTCATCACCAAAATCTGGACCTCTTTCGAAAACTTGGAAAACATGACCATGTAAATGGAAAGGATGTTTACCAGTATCATTATTATTAAGAACAATTTCAACAATTTCATCTTTTTGTAAAACGATACCATGAATATTTGAACCATAAATTTCAGCATTTAAAGAATCTGAATCATTTGCTGCTGATAAAACAGTACCTAAAGTTGGAATTTTTGGAGTAACATAAGTAATATTATTAAAGAAAGCATAATTAACACCATTACCTAAATTATCCATAACAACATCAATTGTAACTTGATGATCATAATGATCATAATTTTCATATTCATCTAATGGAGTTAACCAAAAATCATCTAAGAAATCTAATTCATCAACTCTATATTCTTCAGGCCAACTATTTTTTTCATCATATTGAAGACAATTTGTAACATTTAATAATAATTCTTCAGGTATAACATCTAACATATCATCATCAAATTTTTGCATAATTGCAAAATTTTTATCAGTTGTATCTTTAGTTGTAACTAATACATCATATCTTTGAGCAACAGTAATATAAATCATTGAAGTTGTATTTGGTTCAACATAGACACCATCAACTGCAATAACTGTCATATCATGATCTTCAATCCAAAAATATTGAGAAACAAAACCACCAATATTAATAACTCTGAAAAGATAAGTAGTATTTGGTTCAACATCAATTGTTGCATTCATAAAACCATTCATTAATAAATTTTGAGGAATTGGTTCAGCACCAGTTGGATTATATAAATCAAGGAAAGCATCAGTTAAAGTTGTAATATTATCATGATACCATTCAGCAAGTGTAATAATTCTTTCATCACTATATTGATCTTTATAAGGATCATCAGGATCTTCAATAATAAAAGTACCTCTCATACCATCCATATATTGACCATGAGTATGAGAATGATACCAATAAGAACCAACTTGATCAGGAACTGTAAAATTATAAGTTAACATTTCACCAGGTGGAATTTGACATTGAGTTAAACCTGGAACACCATCCATTTGATTTGTACTATGTTGAAATAAACCATGGAAATGAACTGAACAATTATCATTACCTAAACCATTATATAAATCAATTATAACTCTATCACCCTTTTTAACTCTTAAATCAGGCCAAGGATATTCACCATTACAAGCAATTAAATCATCAACATCTGCTAAACCATCTGGATTACCTGTAATATAGGTAGCATTCCATTTAAAATGATGAGTTTCTGCAAAGGCAGTACCAATTAATGCCAATAGGGCAGTTGCAAATTTCATCCTTGTTTAAATAGATGTAGAATAATGAAAGATTAAAATAAATAAATTAAAAGAATTAAAGAATTAAAGAATAAAAGAGCAAAATAAGAGCAATTAAACAGATATGATTTATGATTAACTGATGTAAAACGGGGGGAATAGGTAGATTATTTAAAGTATAAAAAGAATATAATAAAAAGATAATAATTATATTATATAACATAGCTATTGGAGAAAGCAGTGTTTTTCTCACAGAAAAAAATTCATGTTCACAAAGAGAGACTCTGTGGCCGGTATGACCGATATGTCCTATGTTAGGAAACAAACGTACAATCCTCTAACTGGTCTTGTTAACAGAACGTACAAACTGTTACGTATGATCTTCTCAACTGCCAACTGGTGCATTGTACTACCTCTCATCATTAATCCCTTAGCTAATGTACCGGCCTTATCCTCGTATTTACTAACATCTATCCGTAATTGGCCATTAGTATCCAATTGTATACTAGGACCAATTATAACTCCTGCATAATTAACATCAAGTCCTTGAATAGTATAAACACTACCAACTTCATCAATAGTATTATATCGTTCACTCCATGGTATAATTGCACCGGGTGTAAATTTATCCCATAATAATTTAAATCCTCCACTACCATGTACATACCATTTACCTTGTAATCTATATGGTTGATCATATGTTGATAATATACGACATTGACCATATTGTAAATCCTTCTCTCTAATTTTTTCATACATCTTTTGACAATTATCAAATATTTTAAATTCAAATGTTTTTCCATCATCATCAATATCAATACATTCTTTGGGGAATGGATATGCCTGATTTTGAAAACATAACTTTTTAATCCATTCATATACTTCTTTACTACCTTTACCCTGCATTCTCCATTGTTGTCTTAATGTATATTCTTTCACCATTTGTGCATTATCTTTCAATATATCATTTAATGATGTAGATCCATTAATATTCCCCCAATATTGATCTGTTCTCAATGTTTGTTCATCATCATATACAATAATAACAACTTTACATGTCTTCATAATCTCAATTAAATGATTATCTCCCATAAATCTCTTATATGCATTCTTACATGTTGCTAATAAATGTGCTTCATCAATAATGACAATATCATTAATTCCTCTATTATTTTTATTTACCTTATTATATCCATTGATATAACTAGTTGGTCTCTCAACTTCACTCTTATTAATCCATTCAAATGATTTAATAATTCGATGATATAACCTAATCATCTCAGGATGATTAACAAGTAGGTAATTCTTTGTACCATTCAATACATTATCATCATCATCCTTATCATTATCATTCTTATCACCATTCTTACTAATATGTTGAATATCATTGAATAAACTATTTAAAACAACGGATTTACCTGTACCTGCACCACCTTTAATAACAAATACTCTTGGTTTATCACCTTCCTTATACTCTTTAACACCATTTTAAAAAAATTTAATAATATCACCCTTCAGTGTTAATTGTTCATTTGACAATTCAACATGTGATAATTTATCAACTGCATCCTTTTCCATATCTTTATGTTTTTTATATTTACTTGGATCAACAGATTCCACCTCTATTACCGTTCTCTTCAGTCTACTCTGTGTCATTGCCAAAGAAAGAAACACTTAAAGAAAGAACATCTCTTTCTAAACTCCGAACTGGAAAATTACACGTTAATTTTTCATGTCAATAATAATAACCCTGAAACAACACCCTATTTACTTCTTGAACTACATCAAATACCACGTATAATGACCTCCAATACAGGTCAGAAGACGTTCACACCAGCAGAGATACTTATGACACGTAATAAAGTTCAAATACAATCAAATCCCCCCATTCAACCTATCCAAACACGTCCTTCAAACCCATCAAGTTCATCTTCATTAAATAATCTAAAGAAACTATTATCTGGTAATAAACCTATAAAGAAATCATTATTAGTTACTTTAAAATTACCTAAACGTTCCCTATTTGTTAAATTTAAATATAAATCAATTAATAAATGTAAACCTTCACAAAGTTCACATCCATTCTTCAAACAAATTTTTAATAAATTTAACAATAAAGATAATAATAATAATAATAATAATAAAGACATTAAAATAAAAAATTTACAATCAATTAATCATATTTGGACATATCCTAAACTAACTCCATCACATTTCAAAATAAGAAATTTAAATATAGAAGAAGAAATACTTTATTCCAATTTAAATTCCATTAATTTACCATTAATACTACGATCTGAACCTGTTTATGTTAATATGGAAATTGATGAAAAAGATTATCTGATATACTATCAAGGATTATCATGTACTACACCTATTAATGACAAATATTGCTTAACTATTGATGAAGAAATAATTGATCCAATAAATACGTTTCTATCACTAAGCAAACTTCAAAGTAAAGATATTGGTAAATACAATAAATTTTTCAATAATGAATACGTTCAAACTACATCAACAAACAATTATTCACAATGGTGTGATATTTATAAACCTTTGAATCATTTTGAAAATTTACAATCAAATTTTATATCAAATGATGTTTTCAATTGGATTCAAAATTCTTTTATTAAGTTAAAATCAGTTAATAAGGAGAAAAGAATTAAAAAATTATCTAATAAGAAGGAAAAAATAGATCCTTTTATAGTTTATGAACAATTTTATGATGAAGTAGAGGAAGATGAGGATGACGATTTTATTGTTCCATCATTAATTATTGAAGGTCCAATTGGTTGTGGTAAAACAAGTATGATTTATTCAATTGTTAATAATGAATTAAATGGTTTCGTATTTGAATTTAATTCAAGTAAATCAAGAGCTCGTAAAGATTTAGAATTTACAATGAAACAAATTGGTACAACTTCAATGGTTAAAAGATCAAATACAATTAATAATTATGAACAAGAGAATGAAAATACACTTATTTTATTTGATGATGTTGATTTAATTGATAATAATGAATTAGATAAAGATTTTTGGATTGGTATTAATAATTTATTAACTATTTCTTATAGACCTGTTGTTTTAATTACTAATGATTTAAATAAAATACCTAAAAATATAGTTAATGAATCAACAATTATTAAATTTAAACCAATTGAAGAGAAAAAACTATTCAAGTATTTAAAATTAATTTCATTATCTAGAAATATTAACATTGATGATAAAATATTGAAATTATTTGCAAAATTAGATTTAAGGAAGGCTTTAATGCAATTACAAATGTTTTCATATAATTTCCAATTATCAAACATGGGTTTGAATAATATAACATTATTAAATGAAGGAATAAAAGAAGATAAGGAATATGAAGATACTAATAATATTACAATTTTAAGGAAACTTGAATTGAAATCTATTAATGATGATTTGAAGTATTATAGTGATCAAATAAAACAAATAATAACCAAGGACATCGATACAGAACCATTACATGAAGATTTCAATAATTTAAAATACGCATATACTGAATTTTATTCATCCAAATTATTCTCCAATGGTTCAAGATCAAAGAAATGCAGATACAATGATGGTAATCATTATAATTCCAAACATCCAGCAAATATTTTCCAAACACTTTCTCAGGATAAACTCTCCACTGAGATATTCCCAATCATCGATACCATGGCAGAGATGGAGACTCTAAGGATAGACAGTGATCTCCCACGTAGATTTGATGCCTATCCAATGGATATCTTTTGATTAATAAAGAATAAGAATAAGAACTAAAGAGATATTAGTGAAAAAATTATCCGCGTTGCCTAATTGGGTAATTTTCCAAATTTTTCACTATATGACTCAATCAATTTTAAAACAATCAATTATTTTTCACTTGACTTCTTCCTCAATTTTTTTAGATTTCTATTATAATATATCTTATTTTGGATTAAATTTACTGGTTTTCATTTGACAGATAGTAATGTTAGCATATTCAAACTCATTAAGATCTGTATCTACAACTGCTAGATCTTCATCTCGTTGCTTTGCAACTTCACTAGATTTAGATGCAATAGTTTCTCCAAAAGGTTATGAAGCAAGAACTCCACCTTATGCAAAATTATTGAAAAATTTAAATCAAGTTAATAAAATAACTAATAATCAACCTTTAACATTAGCTGAAAAAATTCTTTATTCACATTTAGTTAATCCAAATGAAATTGCAAATGATATTAGAGATATTAGAGGTTTACAATATTTAAAATTAAATCCTGATAGAGTTGCAATGCAAGATGCATCAGCTCAAATGGCTTTATTACAATTTATTACATGTGGTATGAAATCAACTGCAGTTCCAGCTTCAATTCATTGTGATCATTTAATTGTTGGTAAAAATGGTGCTGATGAAGATTTAATTAATTCAATTTCAACAAATAAAGAAGTTTTCGAATTTTTAAAATCTTGTGGTGAAAAATTTGGTATTCAATTTTGGGGTCCAGGTTCAGGTATTATTCATCAAATTGTACTTGAAAATTTCTCAGTTCCAGGTTTAATGATGTTAGGTACTGATTCTCATACTCCAAATGCTGGTGGTTTAGGTTCAATTGCAATTGGTGTTGGTGGTGCTGATGCTGTTGATGCTTTAACTGGTACTCCTTGGGAATTAAAAGCTCCTAAAATCTTAGGTGTTAAATTAACTGGTAAATTGAATGGTTGGTCATCTCCAAAGGATGTTATTACTCATTTAGCTGGTAAATTAACTGTTAGAGGTGGTACAGGTTATATAGTTGAATATTTTGGTAAAGGTGTTGAAAATTTAAGTTGTACTGGTATGGCAACTATTTGTAATATGGGTGCAGAAATTGGTGCAACAACTTCAACTTTCCCAATGCAAGAAGCTCATTTAAAATATTTAAATGCAACTAATAGAGAACCAATTGCTCAATTAGCTAAATTAGTTAATGACAATCATGGTTTTTTAAAGGCAGATGAAGGTGCACAATACGATCAAGTTATTGAAATTGATTTAAATAATTTAGAACCAAGTGTTAATGGTCCTTTCACACCTGATCTTTCAACTAAAATTTCAGATTTAAAAAATGCAACTGCCAAAAATAATTGGCCAAATGAAATTTCAGCTGGTTTAATTGGTTCTTGTACTAATTCATCATATCAAGATATGACAAGAGCTGTATCAATTATTAAACAAGCTGAAGAAGTTGGTTTAAAACCTAAAATTCCATTTTTTGTCACTCCAGGTTCAGAACAAATTAGAGCAACAATGGAAAAAGATGGTTTAATTGATATATTTGAAAGAAATAATTCAATTGTTTTAGCTAATGCTTGTGGTCCTTGTATTGGTCAATGGGATAGAGGTAATAATGCTCCAAAGGGTGAAAATGTTATTTTCACTTCATTTAATAGAAATTTTAAAGCTAGAAATGATGGTAATAGAAATACAATGAATTTTTTAACATCACCAGATATTGTAACTGCAATGATTTATTCAGGTAAAATGGATTTTAATCCATTAAAAGATTCAATTAAATTAAAAAATGGTGAAAATTTTAAATTTAATCCACCAAATGGTATTGATTTACCCGAAAATGGTTTCGTTTTAGGTAGAAAAGAATTTTATCCTGAATTAGAACCAAAGCCAAAAAGTGAAATTGAAATTAAAATTGATAATGAAAGTGATAGATTAGAATTATTAGAACCTTTTGAAAAATGGAATGGTAAAGAATTGAAAACAACTGTAATTTTAAAAGTTGAAGGTAAATGTACAACTGATCATATATCAGCAGCTGGTGCTTGGTTAAAATATAAAGGTCATTTATCAAATATTTCAAATAATACATTAATTGGTGCAGTTAATAAAGAAACTGGTGAAGTTAATACAGCTTATGATTTAAATGGTGATAAATATTCAATACCAGATTTAATGATGAAATGGAAAAATGAAAATAGACCTTGGATTGTCGTAGCTGAACATAATTATGGTGAAGGTTCAGCAAGAGAACATGCAGCTTTACAACCAAGATTCCTTGGTGGTAAAATTATTTTAACTAAATCATTTGCTCGTATTCATGAAACTAATTTAAAGAAACAAGGTATGTTACCTTTAACTTTTGCAAATGAAAATGATTATGATAAATTAAGTTCAGGTGATATATTAGAAACTCTTAATTTAAGAGAAATGATTGAAAAAAATGGTGATAATGGTGGTATTATTAAAATGCAAGTTACCAAAAAAAATGGCGATAAATTTGTTTTCGATTGTAAACATACAATGTCCTTAGATCAAGTTAATTTCTTTAAAGCTGGTTCTGCAATTAATTTTATTGGTGAATCTAAAAAATAATCTCTTTTTAACATTATTCTTTTATAAATATACACTATACTATAAATATACATTCTACATATAATACTTTAAATAATTATACATTTCTATTTTAATTGTTCACTTTCTCTTGGTTGGATCATACAACTTAATTTCCAACTTCTATCATCATCCCTTGCATTTGTTTGTTTAACTTTCCAAACTTCTAATAAAATTAGTTCTTGTAAAATTGGAACTCCATTAATATCAAACATATCCTCAAATGAAATTTCATCGCTAGTATTAGTATTATTTTTTTCATCATTCTCTATCAACTGTTTCCTTAAATTTTTAATTGTCTCTGATCTAACAATATCTGTTTCCTTATTATTATATAATTTACCTAAATCACCTGTATCTTTATAAGATATTTGTAATGTTTGTAACTCAGAAATAATCTCAGTGATTTTACTATATTTATCAAGGTTAATCAATTTTGATCCTAAAAATGATTTATCATTATTTCTATAATTTGGATTACCATCAACAATAAATGTTAAATCCTGTAAAAATAATGACAAGTATGGAACAATAGGTATATCAATATTATCTTGCGTATTAGTTTGTAAAAAATCTTTTAACCTTTCACGATAACTATTATAATTTCTATTTGGATGAATAATTGATGCTAAAAAATGGAAAAGTTCCTTATATTTATCGGATAATTCATCCCAAATTCTATTAATTCTTGTAATTAAGAAACTTTGTAATGATGTCATAATTGATGCCAATGAATTGAAATTCCTTAAATATAAACATGAAATACCAATCTTAAGCCAACATTTAAATGCATGAATCCTTTGATGCATTTGTAAATTAGGTTTTAAAATACTTTCAATAACATATTCACTTAATAAATTAGTAAATAAAACAGATTTTTGAATATTTGGTGATAAGTTTAAATGTAATTTCTTTGTAGTAAAATTTTGATTTAATAATTCACCAATTTGAATTGAACAGAAAAATTTACTCTCAATTAATGTTAATTGTTTAGCAATCTCTAATCCGTTAAAGTTTAATAATGTCAAATCATCATTTAAAATTTTCCAACTTTCTTGTGATGCATTCCACCAACAATCAATTAAAGTCTTTGTATCTAATGGTTCAAATTCATTTTCAATATATCCCTTAAACCAATGTCTACCCAACATTCTACGATATGACATAATAATTAATTTAATCATTGAGATTTGTTGTTTTGTTAATAAAATTGTATTTGCCTTAGATTTCTTTAATTCAATATTTAAACTTAAGTTTAATGAGATTCTCGAATTATCTGTTATTAATGTATCATTACTTAATTTTTCAAGTTCATAAGTTTCAATGTCATCCATAAATGAGTTATAAGCTTCAATTTCATTCAATAAGCCATTTGAATTTATACCCAGTGACATTTTAGATATGGTCTTTTGATGAAGTTTTGATGAAATTTTTCTTGGCAGTAATTGTTTACTATTTGAAATATTATTATAATAGTTTAATTTGTCGTTATTAGATTCTATTGGCGGATTACCAATTAATTTAGATGCAGTTACTAATAATTGATAACTTTCAATTGGTAAATATTCTTTTGTACCTTCATTAAAAAAGTTAATTAAAGGTGCTAATAAAACATAATCCGATTCAGGTTTCCAATAACTCTCTAACCAAGTACGAAAAAATTTCATAACTAATTTTCTTCTACTTCTAATCTTTGTTTCTAACATTGTATTATCATTATTCATTCTTTTATATGAGTTATTAACATCAAATCTATTAATTAAGGCTTCTAATAATTGTGCACTATCCGAAAAAATTCTAAATGTTAAAAAGAATGTTGAAATAAAAAAATATGATGGTGGATTGATTTCATCTGTAAGTAAATGAACTAATGCTCTAAATGATGCACCAATAACTCTATTATCCTTTTCACTTCTAATTAATTCTTTTTCAATATCAAATTCATATTCAGCTAAATACCCAACATCAGTATTATCTTGAAACTTATTGTTTGATAAGAAAGTATTTTCATCATTATCTGTATCAACACTTGATAAAAATTCCAAACCAGCAGAACTTAATTTAATATCAGTTGAATTACCAGCTTTAAAGATTGAAAATCTTTTACTTGCTCTACTTGTCTCTACTTGATTAGTATTTAAAATTGATTCTCTTCTAAATTTATTAACCTGTTCTTGAATATTGGTATCATTTGTTATTAATGCATTTGTACATTTTTTAATAAAAGTTTCTGGAGATATACTCATACTTAAATAATTTGGATATCTTCTACTATTTGGTAAATTGATCATATCTTTCAAATCAAATAAATTCTTCATTATATAATAAGCATTAGATGTTAATTCAATCATTTTAGATGAACAAACAACAACTGCACCTGCTTCATGTGAATAAAAGTAAAGTGATGATTGATTTGGAATTTGGTTATTTTGATTTTTCCTATTAAATAAATCTCTTTTGGATACATCATGTAAAATTCTAATATAAGTATTTAGTTCTTCAACCATCTGTCTTAATTTTTCAGTTTGAAAATTCAATGATTTGATTTGTTTCTCTAAATTAAGTGAATATGAACCTTTAGGATATTTTTTCATATTATTTGTAAACCTTTGCTCACTTTCTTGTTCATTCATTGTTGTTTTCAGTAAATTAATAATGAAAAAATATTCATTAAATAATAAATTAATATGACCTAAAATTAAACCAACAGTTGAAAAACTTTTAGAATTATGTTCAACTAGATCAATTCTACCCGATATTAAACATAAATAGGTAATTAATTGATTGTAAATTTCATTAATTCTGTATGAAAGAATAGGTGGCTTGTCAAGATAAATTATATCCATTTTAACTGATTCCATATCATTCCAAGATAATTGATCAATTTCCACTTGTTTATTATTATTATTATTATTCTCATTAATATTATCATTTTGAATACTATTGATACTACTACTATTGATATTACCTTGTTCAAGACCCCAAATATCTAAAAATGTAATAGCCTTTTGTAATAAATGAAAGGTAAGTAATTGAAGGTACTCAATCTTAGTTGAAGAAATTGTACCCATATATTCCTTACCCTTTGCAATTAAATCTGCCCAACCTCTTAATAATTTCTTTCTCATTTTTCTAACAACAGGTTTATTTTGAACAACATAATTAGATCTTGAAATACAATCAGTATCGACTAATAATTTTCTAATACCATCAGTTATACCATTAAAGCATTCAACATCAAAAGTATAACCACGTAAAACATCTTCAATTGAGACAGGTTTTGATTGAGGATTTAATAAGAATTTACCTGCATGTTTTAATAATAATTTTAAAGGAGCTCTTGTATTTGCTAATTCCTTTGATTTCATATTAGTCAATTCATTTTTAGAAAATCCAGTTACAACAGTTGAACGGAAATAATTCATTGGAACCCAACCCCTCTTTAATGATGATAAAAGTGTAACCTCACCCCAACCTGAATCATCTAAATTATATGTAAATGCAATTTCATCTTGATCAAAAGATAAACAAATTGAAGAATCATTTTCAGATTCTAATGATTCTGCATTAAAAGCGTAAATGGCTGAAACAAATAAGGCTGAAGCATCCTCATCTTCAAATTCTAAGCTATCATTATTTATTGATGGAGTAAATGAAAGTTCTGAATTTCTTTGAATGTTATTTGGATCATTGTTTTTATTTTTATTTTTATTTTTATTTTTATATTGATCAGAGAAAAGTGATTGATCTAAGACCGACACTCTTGTCTTTGTTGAACTTTCTTCAATACTACTTTCCTTAATTATTTCTGATTGATTGAATTCTAGTGGTTCATCTTCAGTAACTGATTCATATATATTAGTAAATGTTTGACGTGGATGTTTTTGCTTATTATTATTATTATTATTATTATTATTATCATTAGTAGGTGTATTATTAGTATTGTTATTGTTATGTAAAGCAGGGTTGAATGATGAAATTCTAAAATTTTTCATACCTTTACTCAAATCTAGAGTTTTCCTATTTGGTAATTCTGAATAAACACTTGAAGTTGTACTATAAATTCTAGAATTTTGTGAAATACCTAAATTAGAAGTTTCAGGTATAGATCTTTGAGGTAATGCAGAATAAACACTTGATGTTGTACTTTGAATTCTATCATTTGAAGTATTTGTAAGATTATGGTTATGGTTTTCATCATTTATATTTTCATCCTTAAGAAATTGTGTTGGTACAGAGGAATTTAAAAATGAAGAAGTGTTATTTGAATAATCTATATCATTTTGAATATCATTTTCTGTATTAATTTGAAGTTTCTTAAAAGATGAAGTTAGTTCATTACTCTTATGGTTAGATTCCAGGGTACCATTTATAATACTGGGAGGTTTCTTATTCTCTTCAGAATTAACTGAACTTGAATCTGAATGTATTTCAACAAATTCATTCAAATTTCTATGTTTATTTAAATCATCACTACTTAAAGGTTCCCAATTATTTATAACTGGGGACAATTTTGAAGTTAAATATGAGAAATCTGCTTTAGCAATGTTGGAATCAACAATACGGTCATCAATATTATCATTATCATTATCATTATCCTGAATCGAATGTGATGATTTACTAGGGTTTAATCTTAATGGTGAAGTTTCAGGGGAAACATTAAAGGAAGTATTTGTGACTGTTTGAAAAAAAGTTTAAAAATGTGTTAGTGTTAGTATTTTTTTTTCAAATTAAGTGGGTGAACATGAAACATTACATACTGTCTTCCATGTGTTAATATAGTAGCAATGAGATGTATTTTAAGTATTCTAAGTAGTTAATTATATATATATAATAGCAGCTGAGCTTTTAAGAAGAGAAGCACTGTGTAAAGTTTAAAAAAGGGGAAAAAAACGGGGAATTTTCAAAATATTAATATAATAACTTTACTTCAAGACGCGTTAATAACCAATTTTGATACCTCATTTGACAAATATTGACATTCTTCAACACTTGCTGCCTCTGCATAAACTCTAACTGCATCCTCTGTACCACTTGGTCTAACGAATGATCTACCATTAGTAACTTTAGAAACTAATGCATCTATATCTTTTTGAATTGGTGGTTCAATTAATTTTCTTTCAGCATCTGTAGTTATAAATTTATTACGATCATTAACTATAACTTTTGTTAATTTATTAGGTAAATCAATATACGTGTTTGACCATTGTAATTTTGATTTATTGAGAATTGATAATGATACAATTACCGCTAATAAATCACTAATTGCATCACCAACTGTTTGATTGATTAAATCATTCAATAATAATAATGATTTAATTGTAGTATTTTCAGGATAATCTTTCAATAAGGAAATCATTGTATTATGGAAATTTTCAGAAAATAAAACAGTTCCATGACCATTAGCTTCAAAATAGATACCAATATCATAATTAAGTGCTTCATGATGTAAATGTTTAACACCAGTTTTAGCACAAATGGAAGGTAAATTTAATTCATTAATGATAAAATTAGTTGATGATCCATTAGCATATGCTGTTTGAATTATACCAATTGATAATTTATTATGATTATTGTCATTTTGTGGTAATTGATTAATTAATGATGATATTAATGATGATAATAAAATTGCAATTTTATCACCATCTAATAAAGTGAATTTATTATTAGTATTATTAATAAAATAACAAACTAATCTATCAGCATCACCATCGAATGATGCACATAATGTTGAATAATTAGATGCTTCAATTGGATCAATACCTGAAGGTAATTTTTGATTAGTTTTAACAAAATCTGCACCACAATTAACATTTAATGAGGATGGAATATTTGTTTCATCATTAATTATTTTGAATTTTTTAGTTAATGATGGATAAGTTGAAGATATGAATTTTAAAAATAATTTCAGTTTATCTGCTCCAACACCATTAGCACAATCAACAATTAAATTTATAATATCATCAGGTGAATGACCATTAATTTTTAATAGTTCTATAAAAGAAGTTGATAATTTTCTATAATAACCAATTTCATTTGGTTCACCAAATGATTTATCATTAAAGCAACGTGTAATGTAATGTAATTGAGGTGTTGTTAATTCATTAAAATTAACATAATCAACGAATGGAGATAAAATATCAAATAATTGAGTACAAATATTTAATAATCTTGGACCACTCTCTCTTGTATCTCTTGCAATTACTATATTAGCTTTAATTTTTGATTTAACATATTTATTCCATAATGGTAATAAATAATCTTTAAATTTTTCAAAAGTAGTACAATTAGAGAGTTGAGTAACTATTGGTTCCCAAATTTGAGGTAACATATCACCATTGGGGTCAATAATTTTAACACCATTATCAATTGGAGGATTATGAGATGCAGTTATCATTATACCAATTGATTTATTTTCACATGAAAATGAACGTAAAATTGCAATAATTGAAACTGAAATCATAATTGAATCAAGTTTATTAGCATTTAAACGGAAACCTGCAGTACCATATTGGAAGTTTGCATTTACAGGTGGTGGATGTTTATTGAAAATTGATTCAATTGATGATTCTGGGAAGTTCATTGATAAAAAAGGGTAGTATCTTGAATGATGTATGACAATTTGACATGTCAACATGAATTTCGAGGATGTTTTGTAAATTGATATACTTTTGATGTAAGATCGTTCTTTTTTCCATACAACGATATAAATGGCACCATCATTACCAATATATACACGTAAGGAGATAGAGGATAATATAGGAATAGATATAAATAATATAAATAAAGATAATATTGGTAAAAATTGTAAATTAAAGGAATTAATACAAAATCAATGTACATATGATGGTAATAATGTTAAATGTTTACCATTTAAGAGGATTTTTTTACAATGTTTACAATATAATGGAGATAATGAAAAGATAATTGGATATAAATTACAAAGTAAAAGAGGTTTGGAGAATATACGAGATAATAAGAGTAAATATAGAAATATAGAGATAACTAAAAGAGAAGATAATGAATATGATATAAATGATAAGGATATAAATGAATTTATTAAAGTTGATAAAATATTTCAAAAGAAGATTAAAGAATATTATAATAGACAGTAGGTAGGTAATTAGGTATTAATTAATTAAGGTTATATATATATATATTACTATTATATATTATACATCATAAACTTCATTTTCATTTGGTTGAGGTAATTTCTTATTAATTGGATCAGCCATTAATTTACGTAAATCTAATAATAAAATTTCTATTGAATAATTATAATTCCAATTTTGTAAAGTTTTAAATTTTGAAGGTATAACATTACCATTTGAATTATCTACACAAGGTAAATTAATTTTTGAAATAAATTTAATTGTAGGTGGTTCCAATGGATAATTATTACCTATATGAATTTTCAATGAATAAATTCTATTTTCATGATTAGAATTTGGAGGACCAAGTATTGTTGCATTCCAATTTGACATTGTAATATCATCAGGATTTGATAAACCATAGGAACAAGAATCTGGACCTAAACCTTTTTCACCTTTCTCTAATTCTTCCAGTAGTTTAAAATTACGTGGTATCTTTGACATTATATTGTATCTTTATCTATAGTAATATCTATAATAACTGTCTACTTAATATACCAATCCTCTATTATAACAATCCTTAAATAGTCTTTTAATCATCTTCCCTTTTTCTAATTACAAAAATTACATAATCAAAAAACTAATCGACGCATAGTCCCCTAACTAACCACCACCGTCCCATCGACTGCAGCTATAAATTCCAGATGTACAAATACGCAAATTTATATGGAAAATATTAGGAGTAATAAGTTATGTAATTGATTAGTTGTTAGTTATAAAATAAATATAAATTAGCGTTATTTGGTAAAACCCAATTATCAATTGCTTCAACCTTTTGAGGGGCTGAATAAAAACTAACTTTTTTACCATCAATGGTTAAGTAATCAGCAAAAAGACTGTTTCCCAAAAATAATTTTAGAAATATACCTTTCAAAGGAATGAATAGGAAATAATCAACAACTGTAGGAACGATAGACACATGGTACTCCTTTCTTTGATTTGAAAGTACCATCAATTGACACATTAGAAGGTAAATTATCTAAACAAGATTAACACCAGTACCTGTATCTAATAAAATATTGCTTTTAAAACTTCAACAATTAGATTAACAACTTCTAATTTCATAGTGTTAGTAAATTCCTTAAATTCTTCTTGAACTTCTTGTTTGGTAGCAGCATTTTCATTTAAAGCAGCTTCTAAATTTTCAACTTCAGTATGTTCTAAAATATCTTCCTTCTTCTTTAATTCAATAACATCATTTTGCAAGGTTGAAATTGAATTGTTCATTTTCTCCATCTTTAAATTCATTTGCATGAGCATTTTCATGATTTCATCATTAGAATTTGCAACAGCGGTAACCTCTTTAGTTTCCATTGCTTCCTTGTTGTTTTTGTAAGTATCACCGTCGACAGGACTGTGATATCATCATTTGACAATCTCACAAAATATCGGTTCCGAAAAAGATGAAAAAATTGAAAAACTTAAAAAATTCCGCCAATCCGCGCCTTTACATTGAATGACCCTTTCCATCTCTTTATTTATCATCTTTTGAAACATCTTTCAAGATATAAATATTCAATTAAAGTACCCATTTCCAATTGCTTAAATCATTTATACATCTATCTTTATCTTAATCTTGTATCTTATTTCTTATCTTAATTGATATATCTCTTTAACTAAACACAATGTCTTTAAGAAATATTGCTAAATCTGCTACTAGAGCTTACTCAACTGCTGAACCAACTTTAAAGGAAAGATTTGCTCAACTTTTACCAGGTTGGCAAGCTGATGTTAAAGATTTAAAAACTAAATATGGTAAAACCGTTATTGGTGAAGTCTTACTTGAACAAGCTTATGGTGGTATGAGAGGTATTAAAGGTTTAGTTTGGGAAGGTTCAGTTTTAGATCCAGTTGAAGGTATTAGATTTAGAGGTCAAACAATTCCAGATATTCAAAAATCTTTACCAAAGGCTGAAGGTTCAAATGAACCTTTACCTGAAGCTTTATTCTGGTTATTATTAACTGGTGAAGTCCCATCTGTTGCTCAAACTAAAGCTTTCTCTGCTGAATTAGCTTCAAGATCTGAATTACCAAAACATGTTATTGATTTATTAGATACTTGTCCTGCAACTTTACATCCAATGGCTCAATTCTCAATTGCAATTAATGCTTTAGAAAGTGAATCTAAATTTGCTAAAGCTTATGCTGATGGTGTTAATAAGAAAGAATATTGGAAATATACTTATGAAGATTCAATTGATTTATTAGCTAAATTACCAAATGTTGCTGCTAAAATTTATAGAAATGTCTTTAAGGATGGTAAAGTTGCTCCAGTTGACTTAAACTTAGATTATTCTCATAATTTTGCTAATATGTTAGGTTTTGGTGAAAATAAAGAATTTGTTGAATTAATGAGATTATACCTTTCAATTCATTCTGATCATGAAGGTGGTAATGTTTCCGCTCATACTACCCATTTAGTTGGTTCAGCTTTATCTTCCCCATACTTATCCTTAGCTGCTGGTATGAATGGTTTAGCAGGTCCTTTACATGGTAGAGCTAATCAAGAAGTTTTAGAATGGTTAGTTGCAATGAAGGAAGAATTAGGTGATGATATCTTTAACAAGGAAAAAATTGCTGAATATTTATGGAAAACTCTTAACTCTGGTAGAGTTGTCCCAGGTTATGGTCACGCTGTCTTAAGAAAGACTGATCCAAGATATACCGCTCAAAGAGAATTTGCTCAAAAACATATGCCAGATTATGATATGTTTAAATTAGTTTCAAATATTTATGAAGTTGCTCCAAAAGTTTTAACTGAACAAGGTAAAACTAAGAATCCATGGCCAAATGTTGATTCTCATTCTGGTATCCTTTTACAATATTACGGTTTAACTCAACAATCTTATTACACTGTCTTATTCGGTGTTGCAAGAGCTTTCGGTGTTTTACCTCAATTAATTATTGATAGAGGTTTAGGTATGGCAATTGAAAGACCAAAATCTTTCTCAACTGAAAAATATAGAGAATTAGTTGAAAAAATTAATAATAAAGCTTAAATTTTAATCTAATATTAAAATCTTATAGTATTATTTCTTTAATGACATGACCCTTATTTATTTATTTATTCCTTAATAATTCACTTATACTATATTTATAGTTTGTTTATAATCTATTAAATTATACTATATTCTATTACAAAAAAAAAATCAATTATCATCATCATCATAATCATCATTACTATCGTCTATTATGAAAAAATACCATCGGATCCGATTTATAAAACTGTTAAAATTACCGTTATAATAATTAAAAAAATTAAAAAAAAATAAAAAGTAAAAGTTGCGAGCTATGTGGATCGAACACATGGCCTCCAGATCTTCAGTCTGGCGCTCTCCCACTGAGCTAAGCCCGCTTTAATTGTGCTTTTGTAGTGTTTGTAAAGTCCGCCCAGCTTTGGTCACGTGACCGCAGATTTTTGGTAAAAATTTTGTTGATTTTGGGCCATATTATACCATATTTTAACTAAAATTATTGTTTAATTGAACTGAGTTTTGTTTGGTTTTAGAAATGAGCTAAAAATATCAAGAAAATTAAGATTTTTGAAATTATTTTTTAATACATTGAGTTATCATTTTGAAAAAAAAAAATTTAATTTGGAAGTTTTAAAAATAAGATGGCTTTTTTACAAAAAAAAGATGATAATAACGGTTTCAAAGATGTTATAGGAGAGTAATTTTGTAGGGAATCAAATTAAGTTACTAAAATGTCAAGAAATAAACGGTTTTTAACAATTTTTACAATTTTCTAATTAATTTTTTACTAACTTTTAGAAGTAGTTAATAATTCAATGTTATATTTATATTAGCAATATATCTTATAACACTACAACTGAATCAATTGATGCCTATTAAAGGCCATATGCAGAGAAAGTAAACCGTTTGATAAAATAAAGTCATTGCGCAGTGAATTTTCATGTAATAGACATGAATTTAACATATTACTACATCTTCTTTTTAATTCCAACAATTTTCTTAATAAACAAGCTTATAACCAATATGATCCAATCCAATACAGTACATTGAAAAAGTATAACTTTAATAGTTATAAAAATGAACGTCATTTTTAAAATAAACTTAAATTAACCAATAATTTTCAACACATTGGTAATTAAATTTACTGTATGGGTTAAGTATGAAATTAATTACATTTTATGTTATAAAAAGGATGATATCTCTATCAAAAAAGGATCCTATATACATATACAATATGCTACTACTTACTGACAAATAACAAATGACTGCAAACGCTAACATTAGAGATAAAAATTTAAAGAAAAGAAAGGAACCAATTCCAGTTACTTTATTATCAGGATTTTTAGGTAGTGGTAAAACAACATTATTAGAGAATATACTTAAAAATGAACATGGTTTCAAAATTGCTGTTATTATTAATGATATTTCAAGTTTAAATATTGATGCAAATTTAATTATTAATCATAAAATTGTTACAACAAATGAAAAAATTATTAAATTTCAAAATGGTTGTATCTGTTGTACTTTAAGAGGTGATTTATTAGAGGAATTAATTAATATTGTTAAAAATGATGAATTTAATTATATTATAATTGAAAGTACAGGTATTGGTGAACCAATGCAAGTTGCTGAAACTTTTACTCAAGAATTTTCTGAATTATTAATTAATTCAGCTGAAAATGAAGGTGAAGGTGAAGATGAAAATGGTAATAGTGTTACCGATCTTAAACTTTTACAGGAGATTGTTGATATGGGTGGTTTAAATAAACTAGCTAGATTAGATACTTGTGTCACAGTTGTTGATGCATTAAATTTTTCAAATGATATTGAAACAACTGATTATTTAGCTGATAGATGGGGTTCCAAAAACAATTCAATGAATGAAGAAGATAGAACCGTTACTGATTTATTAGTTGATCAAATTGAATTTGCTGATGTTATTTTAATCAATAAAGCTTCATTAGTTTCTAAAAATTTATTAAAGAAAGTTAAAAAAATTATTTCAACATTAAATCCAGTTGCTAAAGTTTATGTTACAAATTATTCAAAAGTTAAAAATGATTTAGTTTTAAATACTAGATTATTCAATTTTACAAAAGCAGTTACATCACCTGGTTGGTTAAGAAGTTTAGATGAATCAAATTTAAAATTAGGTTATGGTGATGATTTAAATAAGAAAAGATTAACTCCAAAACCTGAAACTGATGAATATGGTATTAATAATTTTGTTTATAGAGCTCGTAAACCTTTCCATCCTAAAAGGTTATATGATATGTTATGTGATAAATTTCAAATAATTGAAAGAGTTGGTATGCCTGAAGAAGAAGTCGGTGAAGAGGAGGAGGAGGAGGAACGTGAAGAAGAAGAAGAGGAAGAAGAAGAGGAAGAAGAAGAAGATGATGATGATGAAGGTGAAGAAGATATTTTAACTAAGGAAGAAATGTTAAAGAATAGAAAAAATTCACCACTTTGTAATGTTGTTCGTTCTAAGGGTTATTTCTGGTTAGCAACAAGATATATCTTACGTGGTGAATGGAGTTCTGCAGGTTCAATGTTAACACTTAATGCAGGTACACCATGGTTTGGTGCGATGTCCAAAGAGTTTTGGCCAACAGATAAAGAAACTATTTCATCAATTAAATTAGATTTCCAAGGTGTTCATGAAGATAGAAGACAAGAAATTGTTTTCATTGGATTTAAGATTAAACCTTCAAAAATTCAAAAATTATTTGATAGTTGTTTATTAACTGATGAAGAATATATTGAATATAATAAAATTGCAAGTCAAAGAGATTTAGTTAAGATAGAGAAAACTTTATCAACTATGTATGAAGATGGATTTGAAGATTGGGATTTTATTCAAGAAGATGATGATGGTCATAAACATTAATTGAATTTATATAAAAACATTTTCAAATCCATTAATATCAAGTATAATATCCCAAGGTTCACCATATTTTGAATGTTTCTTCCAATTAGTTTTCAAAAACTTTATAATACTCATAATTGATCCTGATTTTTTAGTTTCACCAAATTCTTTAATTCTGTATAAAATATATTGACGTTTGTCTTTTTCAATAATAACTAATCCACAAATAACAAATGACCATAAACATAAACAACTAGCTTGTGAATGAATTGATATTTTCCTAAGATTATAATAAAAATCATTTGAAGCTTCAATAATATCATAATTGTTCAATGAATATGTTGGGCTAATTATTTTCTTCAATAAAATATATGATGCTCTTGCAATCATATTACCCATATAACAACTTTCCATTAATTGATTTTGAATATTTTTAGGTAATGTAAACTTAGCATCTTGTGGTAGGAATGGTGATGTATAAAATTTAGAACTCTTTAATAAATTCTTTGCAATTGCTTTATAACTATTATTTAATGGATACATTAATCTTAACCAACAAGATTTAGCTGCAATTTCAAATGCTGGTAATGCAGCTCCCATAACTGGATTATTCATCCATTCAACTGGACAATTATAAATTGATTGATTCAGAAACTTTTTCATCTTTTGGAATACATTGAATGGATTTTCTGTATATTTTAGTAATCTTAAATCAATATTAATTAAATTCATACAATAGTTGTAAACATAACTTTCAGTTATTGTTTTTTCAAATGATGTAACGATCTTTTTATTTTCAATTAATTCTGTTGATAATGAAACTGTTTTAATGATTAAAATATTATTTAAAATGATATCTAAATCATCATCAATTAATTGATTCTTAGCTTTGTTTAGTGTAATTTTTGGTTCAATTTGATTTAAAGTTTCATATCCATTTGATAATAAATCAACTATTTCAGTAAGTTCTTGTTGAAAGAGTGTAAATTTTCTTAATTCCAAATCATAATCACCATATTGTTTTAAATATTTTAATTCATTATCGTACAGGATTAACCAATTAATGATTTTAGATGAAGCAATTAAAAATAATGAATTTCTTATCCTATCTTTACACTGATATTTTTCTCTTAAACATAAAACCATTAAACATAACAATACCTCTTCAGATTTTTCAATACTTTTAATATCATTCATTATAAATTCCTTAATCATTTCAATACATTTCTTATATTGTAATTCTGAAAATTCTTTAAATTTTGAATCATTCCAAGATAAATAAGTTGCACCACATGCTAAGAAAGCATTTATTAAAATCGGAGAGTTAATACCTTTAGGCAAAATTGCATTAGAAGGTTGTAATTGTTCATGAGTTAACTGAGGTGAAACTGCAACCATAAATCCATTAACGAAAGCATCTAAGAACTTAAATTCATTTGGTAATATAGTTTCCTTTAATTGATTTGCATAAACACCTCCTAATTCTTGTAAGTATTTTCTAAATGCCAAATTGACATCATTTTCATCCATATAATAACTAGATGTTTTATCAAGTGATGTAGGTGTTTGATTATCATTTCTTGTAGTTTTATCTTTACTATCCTTTGTTAGCTTTATTATATCTTCTTCTTTAACATTTATAAACTTTTTTCTTTTGATTTTGGTTTTGGTAGGTTGAAAACTTTTAAGATTTATACATGGTGACCACCATTGACAAACTAAGGAAGACTTATCACAATTGGAACATAAAGGTTTTGCTTCATTACATTTTAGTTTTCTCTTCCGACAACATAAACAACCAGTAGTTACTCTTTTAAACTTCTTCTTTACCACTTTCTTTAGTTGCTGGTCTGATACAAACTTGATCTCCATAATTATTGCAAAGGACAGTAGTACAAGGGTTTTTGACAAAACTGATAAACAATTAATTGATTGTATTGTATTAAATTGACCTGACAATAATAAGATATATTTGATAAGAAGAGATAAGATGAGAAAAACCACGGTGATACATCTCCGGGGTGTTAACTGTAATAAATGTGATTATAACTTAATTTATAATATATACATATATACAAGAGAAAGAATCTATACACAAGAAAATAACGGTAATTATATATACTACTACTTAAGATTAGCAAAATCTAATAGAAATATAAAAACCAAACCAATTATACTTTTCAATAAATATACGGAATAACCATTAAATAGAGACATAATACCAAAATGTTTTAAAATTTGAACCATATTTTCATTTGATAAAATCATTTTAACACGTAATGTTTCAAGAGGATATGTTAATGATGCAGTGAAAAAGGTAATAAGCCAATTAATAATAAAAAATGAAAGGAATCCTTTTTTATCAACATATGTAGTGTAAATTGGTTTAATAAAATCCATTAATAATATAAATACAAGTCTGTATAATATAACACCTAAAACAGAAGGAATAAAACCAGTATATAATGCAGATAAACCTTTTGAGTAATAAATTGATTTATAGACACTAATAATACCTTTATATTTGAGTGGTAATTCTTTATGAATATTTGGAATATCAGATAATATTTCAACAATGACAACATCTAAAGAATAAATGAAAAACATATTGACAATACCACTTAATGAACCATAAATGACTTTATAAAATGTATCAATCCAGTAATTACCAGTAATTGTTTGAACTGGAACATAACTTTTTGTGAAATATTTAATTATTTGAAAGAGAATGCTTCTAACAATTCTTGGATATTCACCTTTCCAAAGAGAAAAAAGACCTTCATTATCTATAACTCTTTGAAATACATCATTAATTCCATTGAACTTATTAGCAATTAAACCAGATTGAAGTAATTGATCTTGACCTTGTAAAAGTGTTTTAACTCTGTTTAAAGGACCATCAAATGATGATTGAACAGCTCTAATACCTAAGAAGAGAGCAGTTGATTTGTAGTCTACTGATTGTTGTTGATCAGACATTGTTTAATAAAGTATCTATATCCACTGTAGTATTAATATACCAGCATATAGTAGCATAGTAGCATATTTATATACCGCAAATCATAAATTATCGTGAAGGGTCACATTAAGTGACCAAACCTTAAACTGTGACGAAACCTTAATTGACAAACCGCAATTGGTGAAGATTGAAAGCATTTTGAGAAAAGTAGCCGTTTATCGGATATACCATTTGAAATGGTGAAGTTGGTGGAGTTGTTGATGATGGATGATCTACATGGGGAGGGGACAGTAGTTGATGATTGATGATGTTTTATGCTATATTATTATAGTCTATAGGTGATTATGACTACTAATGATTATGTTTTAAATATGATAATGATTCCCCCATTGATGGATGGCAAACTTACAATTATGTAGTATTAGATGATAAAACAGACACACGCTCATTAATGTACCTGTAGGTGATGCAAAACCTGGTGAAACTGCTCCAAGGAGAAATTATTTAGTTAAAGATGGTGCTTTAACTAAACCTAGAGGTTATAAATGTTCAACTGTTTATGAATTTTTCAATGAATGTGTTGGTAGACATGGTAAAAGTTCACTTTGTCAAGGTTGGAGAGATATGATTAATATTCATACTGATTGTAGGAAAATAGAGAAAATTATTGATGATAAAATTGAAATTATTGAAAAAAAATGGTATTCTTATGAAAAATCAGATTATAAATATATTACATTTGGTGAATTACAATCAGTTGTTAATTATTATGGTAAAGGTTTAATTAAAATTGGTATTAATCATTCCAAAAAGGATAAATTACATATTTATGCTTCAACTTCTCCTCATTGGATGAGAACTTTCCTTGCTTGCCAAACTCAAAATATACCAATTGTAACTGCCTATGAATCCTTAGGTCAAGAGGGATTAATTCATTCATTATCTCAAACAAAATCTTGTGCAATTTTCACTGATAATAATCTTTTGGATAATTTAATTATACCATTACAAAAAGTTTATCATATTAAATTCATTATTTTAACAAATGATATTTCAAAATTAAATCAATTAACAATTGATAAAATTAAATTTTTCAGACCTGATATTAATTTTTATTCCTATAACCAAATTATTGAAATTGGTAAAGAAAATGATGATTCAATTAATCATCATCCCCCAAATTCAAAAGATTTAGCTTGTATTATGTATACTTCTGGTTCAACAGGTCCTCCAAAAGGTGTTGTTTTAACAAATGAAAATTTAATTGCAGGTGTTGCAGGTATTTCAAATAATTTACCAAATACATTGATAACTAAAAATGATAGATCATTAGCTTATTTACCTTTGGCTCATATATTTGAATTAACTTTTGAATTAGTTAATTTTTATTGGGGTGCAATTGCAGGTTATGCAAATGTTCAAACTTTAAGTAATAGATCATGTAAAAATTGTTATGGTGATATTAAATCTTTTAAACCAACTTTTATGGTTGGTGTTGCTGCAGTTTGGGAAAATTTGAAAACTGATATAATGTCAATTGTTGATAATTTATCAATTTCAGATCAACAATCATTTTGGTCTTCATATAATTTAATTTCAAATTCAATTTCGAATTTAGGTTTAAATTCAAATCCTCCTTTACCATTAATTAGTTCAAAAATAATGGAAAAAATTAAAAATGATACAACTGGTGGTAATTTAAAATTTTTATTAAATGGAGGTTCACAAATTTCAGGTGAAACTCAAAGATTTTTATCAAATTCAATTGCTCCAATGTTATTAGGTTATGGATTAACTGAAACTTGTGCCAATGGTACAATTTCAATACCAAAACATTTTGAATTTGATGTTGCAGGTCCTTTAGTTGGTTCTTTAACAGTTAAATTAATTGATGTACCAGATTCAGGTTATTTTGTTAAAAATAATCAAGGTGAAATTTTAATTAATGGTTTAACAGTTTCAAAAGAATATTATTTAAATCCAAAGGAAACAATGAAAGCTTTCCAATATGAAAAAGGTTGGCTTAGTACAGGTGATATTGGTGAATGGACTCTAAATGGTTCATTGAAAATTATTGATAGAAAGAAAAATTTAGTTAAAACTCTTAATGGTGAATATATTGCATTAGAGAGAATTGAATCAATTTATCGTTCAAATCCTTATATTTTAAATATTTGTTGTTATGCAGATGAAAATAAAACAAAACCAATTGGAATTGTTTTACCAAATGAATTAAAATTAAGGGAAATTATATTAAAGTTAGGTTTAAATAATAAAGGTAAATCAATTAATGATATTGAACCATCAAATTTTTATCAAAATAAATTATTAATTAATGAATTACATAAAGAATTAATTAAAACAGGTAAATATGGTGGTTTAAAAGGTATTGAATTAATTTGTGGTATTATAATTGTTGATAATGATTGGACACCAGAAGCAGGATTTTTAACTGCTGCTAGAAAATTACAGAGAAAGAATATTTTATCAAGTGTTAAAGATAAAATTGAATTAGCTTATAATAGTGATTTGAAAAGTTATTTATAAAATTATCTATGTGTATAATATACTAATACTAAATGATTAATGTGGTTTACTTAACTTTTCCATGTCTTCTTATAATAATGAGAGTTTATGAATTCTTATATTTCTAATGAAAGAAAGGAAAGTTGCAATTTTTTTATTTTCAACATCACATCAAACAACTAAAAATGAAAAAGTAAGATATATGCAAGATTTTTAGGTATGGATTATTTGTGAAATATTGAGATTTTGGAAATTAGTGAAAACTTTTCACTTAATTAAGTTACTGATTTCTTTATTGATTAAGAAATTCCACATTATAATCAAATGAGTGAAGTTGATCAAGGTACTACTACAGTTGTTGTTGATGACGATGGTGAAATTTCAATTGATGGTGTTTCTTTCAGTAAGGAAAGAATGTTGTCATTGTACAATAAATTTTTGAATATTTATAATGATGGTTTAAAAAAGTTGAAGAAACTGGGTATTGATCTTGATACTGTTGAATCTGTTTCAAGTCTTGGTATTTCCAAATATAAGGTTCAAAATAATGCATTCTACAATTGTTTTGATAAAAATACTGTTGATATTAAAAAGTACAAGAAAGTTAGTACTGGTAATAAAGTTGTTTTGGGAAAAATTTTCAAAATCATTACAGACATGTCTTCTGCAATGTTATTGCTGTTGCATTTTTCTTCAGGTGGTAGTTACGAATTATCTGAAATGTGTTATTTTCATATGGATAATAATGGAACTGTTATGAAATTATATCAAGCTGATGATGGGAAGGCTTATTTGTATATTGTTTCTGATTATTCTAAAAAAATCCTTATTGTCAATGATGAAGTTACCAAGTATTTTATTCACTTTATTTTAGCATTATACCCATTGAAGTATGATGCAATGAAAGACTTACCTTTAGATTCTTCAGTTAATGATCCTAGTCATATTTTGAAGGATGAGCAACTTGGTTTTGATGATGATTTTCAGGAGTTAATTGAATCTTCTCGTTTAATTACTGCAAAGGATTGTTTAAATAGATTTGTTTTTACAGTTCCTCGTTTGAAGAATAATGAGTACTATGCTAGTAGGATGGTTATACCTATTTTGAAACCTTTTTTGAAAGTTAATTAAAGTCAAAGTTACTAAAAATTCCAAGTTTGAGACAAGCACTTGTTTACTACATCCATAAAGTCATTTCCGCTGGTTTTGATTATAGTGAAGATACTGATCTTGGAAATTATGTTGTTGTTGCAAATATTTCCAATTTTGAAAGAACTGAAACTTTTCACACTTTGTTTGTTTTCATGGAAAAACTGAATCAAAATTTAGGTTTCATTACAAAAGTTACAGGTGGTAAGAAAAATGTTAGACTTCCTATCAATGTAAACACTGAGATTACTCTGAATGGATTGAATAGTTCTATTGAAGAATTGTATCCAAGTATTAATTTTAGACCGTTACAAATTGCATTGATGAGTTTTATTGCTAATAATACTGGTGCTTATAGTTTTTAAGCTGCAACTGGTTTTGGTAAGACAATGATGTTTACTTGCTTATTAAGAGCTACTAATAAGAAATATCCTACTTTAATTAATGCAATTTAGGTGCCATATGCTACATTAAGAGTTGATCTGAAGTCAAGATTGAATAATTTAGGTTTTTACATTTGGTGATGTTGGTCATGTTAGTACTCCCAGAAATTACGATGTTTATTTTGGTACTTATGAAAGTGTTAAAGAATCAACTTTTTTAATGGACAAATCTCAATTAGGTCTGTTGGTCATGGATGAGTGCCATTGCATTTTGTTAGAAGAAAGTTTTAGTGAAAGTAGCAGTGTTATTTTACCAAATGCTCATTTGAACAATTTTGAAAGAATTTTAATGATGTCTACAACATTAAATGAAAGTATGTCAAATGATGTATCTAAAATTTTAAAAATTGATTGTCTACCAAGGTATGAAAACTATATTAGAAGTCTTCCTCATAGTGATAAAATTTTTATTACAAGCAAAGTATCTGATCCAAGAAACTTGTACAATATTTTGAGCTCTAAGATTGGTAGATTTTTAGCCCATTCAAAGAAAGAGAAAGTGGTAGTTTTATGTGGTAATATGGCTGATGTTAAAATTGCATATGAAAAATTTCCAGATCCAAAATTTGCTTTGATGGTACATGGTCAATCAACTGATAAAACTGTAATTACTGATTCATTTGTGAACGATCCAACTAAAAGAGTTTTATTTGGTACTAAATTAATTTCTAATGGTATTGATTCTTGTGATGTTAAGTTGGTCATTTTTTTCAAATATAATCCTGATGTTGTTACCTTTATTCAAGGTATGGGTAGGATTCGTAATAAAGGTGTCTGTTTATTTATTGATAAAGTTAGATATTGTTTTACAAATAAAATGAAAAGTTTTTATAACATTGAAGGCCCTGATCATGAAAGTTGTTGCAATTGTCCAGTTGAAGATTTATTTATCAGAAGAATTTTAAATTGTCTTGATGATTTACATTTTAGGGGTTATGTTGAAGATTTGGATGGAGAAGATTTGGTTGAAGAAGATTTGGATGAAGAAATGTAAGTATTCAAAGAGAGAGGAAAAATAATTTTAATAATGTTGCTGATGTCATTGAAAATGTGTATCATGAAAATTTTGATGAGTTTGTTGTGCAATCTCCAGTTAGGAATGAAAATAATGATAGAGTTAATGATCAATCTTCAATCAGAAATGAAAATAATTTTATCGTTAATTATGCTCCTATGAGAAATGTGATACCTAAGTATTGTAATTTAAGTGATTTTGATGATATGAAATATAGTGATGACCCAGTAGAAGCAGAAACTGTTAAAAGGGCATATTCTAATGTTGATGGTTCTGCAATTGAACTCAGTACTTCTCTTGTTGGTCTAGGTAGAAACAAACGTCGTAGGATTTTTGGTACTGAAGAAGATCTTGGGTCTGGTTTAAGTTTCAAGGAAGAGTTAGATGGAAATAATAATTTAAGAACTTTGATTGATGTGCTAGTTCACCTAATAGAAGAAATAATTCAAATATAAACAAAATATATTTATTGGAAAGCTTTACAAATGTTGACGTTGAAAGTAGGTTTAGAAGTTTATTACCAATAGATTTTGTTTATTTTCATACAACATATAGAATCGATATGGATAAAATTTTGGATGAAGATATATTGGTAATATGAGAGAACGTTTGATTGGTATTGATGATTTGTATAAGAGGTTTCCAATTTTGCAATTAATCAATAGTGCAAATTATAGGTTATATGAATATTTTTTGATTGAACATGTATTTAAAGATCCATTGTTTATTTGTTGTTTTGCAGAACTTGTTCATAAATGAACATAATATTGTTTATTTATGTGCAGATTTTATTATTTCAATTTTTGAGAAAAGAGATCTTGGGGGTATATGAAGGGAAAATTCATGGAGTTGAATTTAGAAATATTGGAAAAGGCTTGTGGTTATTTGAAGGAATTCAAGATACTTTTAATTGATTTGATTAAATACAATAAACAAAAAATCGAGTTTCCAAAAAGTGATGAATTATGGAGAAGGTTCTACAAACGTCATAATAAAAAGTTAAGATCTTATCCATGGGGAAATAATTACCAAAAGAAGTATCCATCTATTAAGAGTTTTGTTAATTGTTTTGGTTCATGTTATAGATGTTTGTACACAAAGATTGCCAAGGCTGCAAAATTAGTTCTTTTTAAATTGTATATTGACGGTGTTGAGTTGAAAGAGGTTCCTGAAGAATTAGAACAATTAAATAACAGCAAACTGTTCAGTATTTATATGATTCTATGTTTGGCACCAAGTTATGGTTATAATTCTTTGTGTCATGGTCTTGTATAATTATTGTATTTTTAGTAAACATTTAAAATTCCTTTTGAATGAAGAAGAACCTTTTATGAAATGAAAGAGAATCCATCGTCGGATAAGCTGTCTACTAGAATAAACTCCCTCAAGGAAATTGGTTCTTCTTATTTTGGTATTTTGTAATCGGATAACAACGCAGTTTCCTTAAGCTATATCATCACTAAAAGATTTACAAATCCCACCAAGAAGTGGGTACGATTATGATGTTTTTCACAACTATAAAAATGATTTTGGTAGTATAGAAATCAACAAAATTTATTTGCTTGATTGTATCGAAAGTCTCCATTAAATTGCAAAAACAATCATTTACGCTTTTCTTAACAGTCTGTTTACTTTATTCATTTAAATTTCAATAAAGTTATTATAGAAAAGACACAAGTTATTATGGATTTAAAAAAAAAAGCAAAAATTATTCTGTAATGCCCATATACCATTCCATGGTATACTTTCTGCAATATTTACCTCTCCAATACATCAAAACAAACGAGTCACTTGTCAACAAACAAAAGCATGCCAACATAATAGTCGTTCCCAAAACACCAACTCCATCTAACCAATGTTGAAAAAAACACTGATTTCATTGTATCGTTTGCCTGGTTTGGATAACATTCTGACACATAAGTCAATCACAACAAACTGATTCTACATAATCCAATTAAAATCAATGCAAAACCAATTGCACCAAAAACCCATGAAGCACCATATAATGGACCCAAACCGTACATGAATAACCCACCAATATTCAATACTAATGGAATTAAAATCATCAATAAATGAAAAAAATTGGCTCAAAAATAGCATCGTTTCTTAGTATCAGGGAATGATGAATATAAACCTCCAATTACTGTACCTGCAAGCATTGCTAGATTTAAAAGACCTAATGTACTTGGTGAAAAATTTAATGGTGGTGCCATAAAAAATCTAGATTGTGTGACGGAAATTAATGATAACCAACAAATTTGCATACCATAAACAATTGATGCCCATAAAACTGAGTGACGATGAATGGATACAATTTTTGTAAATAGGTTTTTGGTTCATCTATTTGTTCAACAGATTCAACATTTTCACTATCACTATATGGCTTCATTCATAATCACTTGAGATTTTTCTAATACTTTTTGATCAATAGTATTGGTGTGAGTATGCATTGTTCTATTTGACTTTTCATCAAGCTCAAATTTATTCTCACCTTTTATTCAGACAATTCTCTATCTATATGTCTAACAAGAGTCTATGTGGAGGTCTAACAAATAAGAAAAAAAATTCAAAAGTCATGATTTTTAGGATTAAGATTTAACGCGGTTCAAAGGCATACCGGTAGATTAGCCGCAGCTGATAAGAAAGTTAATTTTCCCGATTTGGTTTGATAGCAATTTTTTGAGCGCTTGCGTTATTCTTTCGATTAGGAGCTCCAATATTCAGGTTGTTTTATTACTATTTAAATGAATAAGACAATCTACTAATGGATAGAAACTTTGCATATGTAAAAAAAAAGTAACAACAATCCAATGACAATTACAACAGATTGGGAAACTGCAGCTAAAAACAAGAAGAAAGAGGTTTTATCAAACATTCCACATGAATGGTTACTTCCTACTGATTTACTTGAAAAAAACAATGAAACAACATCTGTTTCTGTTTTAGATTTGCCAAAAAAACTGATGTCTGCTGAAGAGTTTGAAATTACAGAAAGTTACACAGCTCTGGAATTGTTGGAAAAGCTTAAGAGCTCAGAAATCTCAGCTATTGAGGTTATTAACGCTTTCTCTCATAGAGCTGCTATTGCTACTCAGGTTACAAATTGTTGTACTGAACTTATGTTTGAGTATGGTAAAAAAAGAGCTGAGTTTTTAGATAATTATTTAAAAGAAAATAATAAACCATATGGACCACTTCATGGTTTACCAATCTCATTAAAGGATTGTTTTAATATTCCCGGTTATGATTCCACATTGGGATTTGTTTCAAAAATCAACAACAAACCACAAAATAAGAGTGACTTGGTTAAACAATTGGAAGACTTGGGTGCTGTTTTCTATGTGAAAACTAATATTCCACAAACTTTAATGACTGCTGACTCGGAGAATAACATTTTTGGTAGAACTTTAAACCCAAATAATTTAACATTGACAGCAGGTGGTAGTAGTGGTGGAGAAGGTGCTTTGATTAAGATGAGAGGTTCACTTTTAGGGATTGGTACTGATATTGCAGGTTCGATAAGAATTCCAGCGTTGTGTAATGGTGTGTATGGGTACAGACCAACCTCAAGAAGATGGGCAATGGGTAATCGAATGACTTTATCAAGAGATATCTTTATTGGTATTGAGCCAGTTGCAGGACCTTTGGCTGCAGATTTAGAAACAATTTCATTTTTAACTGAACTTATTTACAATGATAAATCATGGAGGTATGACTCTGACAATTTGAGAATTGCTTATCAGGATCCAAAAATCAAGTCTGGTGATAAATTATCAGTTGGTATTGTTATGGAAGATCCTGATTTACCAATTCATCCACCAATTAAAAGAATTTTCAAAGAAGTTGCTGATATTTTATCTTTGGACGGACATACCATTGAATTTGTCACTGAATTTCCATCTTATGACAAAGCATGGAAACTTGCATGGTCATCTTTCCAAACCGACCCAAAGTCAACAGCAATTGAAAACTTAACATGTACGGGTGAAAAATTTATCAAATCACTTTGCTTACCAGGAATGGATGTATATGGGAAAGGTCCTGCTGATATTGATGAGCTCATAAAACTTAGAACTGAAATCAACAAGTATATGAAAGAATGGACACAGATTTACAACAAATACGATGTTATTATCTCTCCAGGCTCTCCTGGTACTGCACCACCTCATGACACATATGGTATTGCACCATATACCACCATGATGAACCTCTTGAATTTCCCTAGTGTTATTATTCCATTCGGTAAGGTTGATCCTTATGTTGATGAAACCGATTTAAGTACTGTTTACCCTAAAAAATTGGAACATATTTATGCACACTATTCTTTAGATACTTACAAGGGAGGTCCTGGTCATATTCAAGTATCAGCACCCCATCTTGAAGATGAGAAACTTCTTGCATGTTGCTCAATAATTGATCAAGCTCTAAAAAAATAACTTCGTTTGAAATAAGAGACTTTTTATATCGTTTTTATTTATTACTTTCTAATTTAACTAAATTATATTTTACTTAAAGTATTTAAAACAAATCCATTAGTTCAAAAAGATTTGATTAACAATCATTTCATTTTCTAGCATCTCTAAACCTTTATTTTGATTCCATGCTAGTTTTAAGTTATCTATAGCTCGCAAATCTCCGACATTATGTGTAATCTCCCACTTTTTCTCTAAGTAACTCACAATTTTCTCTTGATCAATTTTGTTTTCCAAAGTTAAACCAATGATAAATATTCCCCATAAACTAAAAAGTCCATTTTCCATATCAGACTCGTCCAAACTATTGAAAACTAAAAAAAATAACTCCTTAAGCCCATCTTTTTCAATTTTGCTTGCAAATGGGAAAACATCTAAAAGTAACATTTTACAACCTATCAGTGTGATGTAGATCATTTTTTGTCCTAATTTTATTTCTTGTTTCAACAAATCATTAACCGCCAGCACCAGTGCTGAGTAGAATTCGTTATCGTAAGACTTTTTCCTGAATAGAAATGATGTTTTAGCTACAATAGGTAAAACATCTAGTGTTTCACCTAATAATAAGTTTGACTCTGTAGTTGCTTTGGTTGGAAAATGTGATCTCAAAATGTCACATAAAATAAACGGATGATATTTATTTAAAAGTTCCAATGGTGTTATGAGTATTGAAACTGAATAATGGTAGAATAAACTTTCAATTAACAACCTTATTGTTCTTGACGACTCGATGTTATTTTTACTTAGTATGAGTTCAACCCCTGTGTAAATATCCTTCAACAACTCTTCATTGTTTGAGCTCATGTATATTTTATTCAAAATACTAAATATGATCGAATGTAATATCCAATCAAATGAATCACTCTTATTAAACGATCTACGAACTTGTGTCATTGCCTTTTTATGAATCTCATTAATAACCGCATGTTTGGAACTGTCAACACTAAAAAGATATGCAGCTGATAATGATGTTAAAATATCTCTAAATTCGGAACTTTTTTGAAAAGTTTCTAATGTTAGGTCAGAGATGACTTGTAATGATTCTTTCGGAACGAGTGATTTAATAGTTAAATTAAAAAATATGTTGAAAAGATGA